>JBAIZL010000004.1:224517272-224562272 GCA_036971475.1 Prosapia bicincta
ACACACAAACACACACACACACACGCACACACACACGCAGACACACACACACACACACACACACACACACACACACACACACACACACACACACACACACACACACACACACACACACATACACACACATGCTTAATTAAATATCATAATTCAAACACCGAATACCTAATTCTGTGCGTATGCAAATTGCATATTTATGAGTTGCAGCATCCGGTGTTTTTGTAGATCTCACACGCTGTGCAAAGCTCAACACTCCATTGTTCCCGTTTATATTCGCCAAGATGTCAGATCCAATTATTCTTCGAATCAAATTTCTATATGACAATCTTTGTAATCCCAAACTATTTATTAACCGAATGCCGTCTATGTTGCCCTTTAACTAAACTTACTTAGAATTTTGGATTATAAGAAAGTAACAAAATATTAAAAAAAACGTTATTAAAATAAAAAATATAAAAAATACTTAATTTCTTTTATTAATAGCCCATCTTACTTTATTATAAATTATAACACGTAAAATGCGCGTTTTCAACTTGTTATATCCTAATGAATACGTTCAGCCTCTTTTAATATAACAGTCGTTCTATTTTTTTCCCGCTAAACTTTAACTAACGATAAAATATTTCAACTGATTACCTAAAACAAAATATGGCTAATTAACGATATTTATTTGGTTCAAACATAATATTTTGTCCGCAGTTGTTGACTCAAGCACGTTTGGTTATTTCGTATGATTAATTAGGTATAGAAAATGTGTAGTATAGAAACCAATTACTTTTCGTGTGGATGGGTCTCTAATTAATCCTCAACCTAAAGCTGAAGATAAAGGTTTACATGTTAATAGATTTAACACAAGAATTTGTACACTCTAATAGTGCTTGTTACTTTCAATACTTATTACATTAAAAAGGAAGTATATAGTAGTAATTGTGTATGAATTAACCTTCAATATATCCCTACACCATACCCTACGTTTAATAATGACATGGTCTTCTGGCAGTTTCAAGACATATACATATTCGCTAAACGTCTGTTGCAGGTTCACGGTTGCTGATAACTGACTTTAATTTGCATAAACAGAGCCTTATTCTTGTATATTTGAGTCTAAGTACTGAGCAAAGAATATATACGCATGTTCAGTCACAATTCACTCGGTTTTAGATGAGCAGGCAACGTATAAACAGTACTTTCCTGGTATTGAATACTTACAGTAAATACGTTTAAAATAACGACATATACAACACAAATTTATTAAGTTGAATATATCTTTAAAAATTCGTATATAGCAAATAAATGGAAATTACTCAAGTTTTATAAAAGAAATAAACATTACTCAAATATTTTTGTTGTCATAAATACTGAAGATTTTTCGCCATAAATATTTTAACATTTTTAAAAATAAGTACTTAAAAAAATATTTAAAGTTAGTAATAATTACCTACAAAGAAACTAAAAGTACATTTTGAGTTTATAAATAGTACAGACAATCTATAAACTACAATCAACATTTATACTACTCTTTAGATTCTCTTACTACAAAGTAATATATATATATATAATGAATACAAATATTTGAAACACAAGAATAGTTTTAATTTATATATTTGCAAAGCTTTTCGCCAATAAAAATAAGTATTTGTGTCTTCAGGAAATCTATCACCATATTTAATAAATATTCCCTGTTGTAATATCTTTAGACAGTACATTCTAGATAGCTTTAATTCACCAAGTAAATCAGCATTGTTCAGAAGCGCAGACGCTACTTCATTAACTTGAAGTAGCCTGTGTTCTTGACATTGGGCAAATCTTCATTTCGTCGGTCACAACGGTCACTTTAGGTTCACATTTCCTGAAATACCAAGGAGAATTATCTGTAGTTGCTAGAGCAACATAAATTCAACATTTTGAACAGCACAATACAAATATATTATTTATTATATAAATAGTCCAAAGGTAGAATGGTTTCTGTAGGAAAAGATAGAATTCATTATATCTACGTTTACTGATAACTAGTACTAATTTCTATACAATTTACCATATTTAATTGGGAATTTAAATTCATACAATCTAATGACATTACCATCGCTATTAATATTATAGTTAATTAGCTATAAGAACTATTTTTATTAATATTGTTAATTTTATTACTATTATTATTATTTAGTAGCCTGCCCCTCTCTAATTTGGTGGAGAACAGTTCTACTTTAAGAATGCCCCCTCACCTGATGTATTCTGATAATTTTCTTCTAATACCAGTATCAAATGATCATTATGTCCTTTCTATAGTCCTGCCTAATTCTATCTACCCTTGCTTTTCTTTGTCTTTAGGAGGAGGAACAAGTGTATACCTCTTTATGAAACCTACAAAGAGTAGGTCTACTTTAGACACTCAATCCTAAACTGTTAATGTTATAATATCTCTCCTATAACAATAAAACAATGTACGTCCCATCCCTAATGTTCCCTGTCTTCAAAATCCTCTCTTATTCCTCCTAGGCTATAACCGTTATTGTCATAATATCCCTTCTATAACCCTTTACCTGGTGTACTTCACATCCTTAATGTTCCTCGTCTTCAGAATACTCTCTTATTCCTCCTAGGCTATAACCGTTATTGTCATAATATCTCTTCTATAACCCTTTACCTGGTGTACTTCACATCCTGAATGTTCCTCGTCTTCAGAATACTCTCTTATTCCTCCTAGGCTATAACCGTTATTGTCAAAATATCTCTTCTATAAACCTGTACCAGGTGTTGTATGTCCCATCCTTATTGTTCCTTGTTTACAGAATCCGCTCTTATTCCTCCTAGGCTATAACCGTTATTGTCATAATCGCTCTTCTATAACCCTTTACCTGGTGTACTTCACATCCTTAATGTTCCTCGTCTTCAGAATACTCTCTTATTCCTCCTAGGCTATAACCGTTATTGTCATAATATCTCTTCTATAAACCTGTACCAGGTGTTGTACGTCCCATCCTTATTGTTCCTTATCTACAGAATCCGCTCTTATTCCTCCTAGGCTATAACCGTTATTGTCATAATCGCTCTTCTATAACCTTGTACCAGTTGTTGTACGCCCCATCCTTAATGTTCCTTGTCTTCAAAATCCGCTCTTATTCTTCGTAGGCTACAACAGTTATTGTCATAATATCTTTTCTAAAACACTGTACCAGGTGATGTACGTCTCATCCTTGATTTTCCTTGTCTTCAGAATCCTCTCTTATTCCTCCTAGTCCATATCAGTTATTGTCATAATATCTCTTCTAAAACCCTTTACCAGGAGTTGTACGTCCCATCCTTAATGTTCCTTATGTTCAGAATCCTCTGTAATTTTTTCCTAGTCTGTAACAGTTATAGTCATAATATATCTTCTATAACCCTGAACCAGCCAGGTTTTGTACGTGCCATCATTAATGTTCCTTATGTTCAGAATCCTCTGTAATTTTTTCCTAGTCTGTAACAGTTATAGTCATAATATATCTTCTATAACCCTGAACCAGCCAGGTTTTGTACGTGCCATCATTAATGTTCCTTATGTTCAGAATCCTCTGTAATTTTTTTCTAGTCTGTAACAGTTATAGTCATAATATATCTTCTATAACCCTGAACCAGCCAGGTGTTGTACATCCAATCCTTAATGTTCCTTATGTTCAGAATCGTCTGTAATGTTTCCTAGTCTGTAACAGTTCTCTTCAGACTCCTCTCTTATTATTCCTAAGCTATAATAGTAATGGTATAATATCTCTTTTATAACCCTGTACCAGGAGTTGTACGTCCAATACTTAATGTTCCTTGTCTTCAGACTCCTCGCTTATTCCTCCTAAGCTATAACAGTTAACGTGATAATATCTCTTCTATAACCCTGTACCTGATGCTGTACGTCTCATCCTTAATGTTCCTTGTCTTCAGACTCCTCTCTTATTATTCCTAAGCTATAATAGTAATGGTATAATATCTCTTCTATAACCCTGTACCAGGAGTTATACGTCCCATCCTTAATGTTCCTTCTCTTCAGACTCCTCTCTTATTATTCCAAAGCTATAATAGTAATGGTATAATATCTCTTCTATAACCCTGTACCAGGAGTTATACGTCCCACCCTTAATGTTCCTTCTCTTCAGACTCCTCTCTTATTATTCCTAAGCTATAATAGTAATGGTATAATATCTCTTCTATAACCCTGTACCGGGAGTTATACGTCCCATCCTTAATGTTCCTTCTCTTCAGACTCCTCTCTTATTATTCCTAAGCTATAATAGTAATGGTATAATATCTCCTCTAAAACCCTGTACCAGGAGTTATACGTCCCACCCTTAATGTTCCTTCTCTTCAGACTCCTCTCTTATTATTCCTAAGCTATAACAGTAATGGTATAATATCTCTTCTATAACCCTGTACCAGGAGTTATACGTCCCATCCTTAATGTTCCTTCTCTTCAGACTCCTCTCTTATTATTCCTAAGCTATAATAGTAATGGTATAATATCTCTTTTATAACCCTGTACCAGGAGTTGTACGTCCAATCCTTAATGTTCCTTGTCTTCAGACTCCTCGCTTATTCCTCCTAAGCTTGAACAGTTAACGTGATAATATCTCTTCTATAACCCTGTACCTGATGCTGTACGTCTCATCCTTAATGTTCCTTGTCTTCAGACTCCTCTCTTATTATTGCTAAGCTATAATAGTAATGGTATAATATCTCCTCTAAAACCCTGTACCAGGAGTTATACGTCCCACCCTTAACGTTCCTTCTCTTCAGACTCCTCTCTTATTATTCCTAAGCTATAACAGTAATGGTATAATATCTCTTCTAAAACCCTGTACCAGGAGTTATACGTCCCATCCTTAATGTTCCTTCTCTTCAGACTCCTCTCTTATTATTCCTAAGCTATAATAGTAATGGTATAATATCTCTTCTATAACCCTGTACAAGGAGTTATACGTCCCACCCTTAACGTTCCTTCTCTTCAGACTCCTCTCTTATTATTCCTAAGCTATAACAGTAATGGTATAATATCTCTTCTAAAACCCTGTACCAGGAGTTATACGTCCCACCCTTAATGTTCCTTCTCTTCAGACTCCTCTCTTATTATTCCTAAGCTATAATAGTAATGGTATAATATCTCTTCTATAACCCTGTACCAGGAGTTGTACGTCCAATCCTTAATGTTCCTTGTCTTCATACTCCTCGCTTATTCCTCCTAAGCTTTAACAGTTAACGTGATAATATCTCTTCTATAACCCTGTACCTGATGCTGTACGTCTCATCCTTAATGTTCCTTGTCTTCAGACTCCTCTCTTATTATTCCGAAGCTATAATAGTAATGGTATAATATCTCCTCTAAAACCCTGTACCAGGAGTTATACGTCCCACCCTTAATGCTCCTTCTCTTCAGACTCCTCTCTTATTGTTCCTAAGCTATAACAGTAATGGTATAATATCTCTTCTAAAACCCTGTACCAGGAGTTATACGTCCCATCCTTAATGTTTCTTCTCTTCAGACTCCTCTCTTATTATTCCTAAGCTATAATAGTAATGGTATAATATCTCTTTTATAACCCTGTACCAGGATTTATACGTCCCATCCTTAATGTTCCTTCTCTTCAGACTCCTCTCTTATTATTCCTAAGCTATAATAGTAATGGTATAATATCTCTTCTATAACCCTGTACCAGGAGTTATACGTCCCACCCTTAACGTTCCTTCTCTTCAGACTCCTCTCTTATTATTCCTAAGCTATAATAGTAATGGTATAATATCTCTTCTAAAACCCTGTACCAGGAGTTATACGTCCCACCCTCAATGTTCCTTGTCTTCAGACTCCTCGCTTATTCGTCCTAGGCTACAACAGTTAATGTGAATGATTGCTTTAAAATCACACAAATAATCATTTAGCAGAAAGTAAAAATTTTTTAAAGATTTTTTTTAATCCAACAATGTAATGCAAATAAAATAATAAAACAATATCTTGTGACAATATAATTTAAAAACGAAGTTAATTTTAGTAAAAGAAATATAAAATTATATTTTAAAAAATCTGTTAAAACTCGGCAACATCCTGCAAACGAATAAGATATAAATTCTTCAGAACTGTCCTTACTGATTTTACTTTTGTATATGGTTACATTAAAATTCAAAAGATAATTTTTTTGTAAAATATCCTACATATTTATCTTTGAAAACTTGGTAACAACCTTTATTACATTTGCTTACACTGTTCTTACTACAAATAACAGAAATTTTAAAATATTTGATAAAAATATAAGACATTAAATTTATTTTTATTTATAAATTATCTTAGCATAACAGCTGTACCGAATAAAACATTTTTTATTTAGTAATGTTATAAAACTAATTTTAAAACAAATATTTAATTATTTGCTCTTTAACAAGTTGTGTCATTTGAAAACCCAGTAAAAAGACATTTATAAGGTTTTGTTTTTAAGACTGTTATAAAGAATAACTTCCTGTTTACGACCGACCGAAGAATATATATTTTTGTATTAATTTTTTAGGTATATAAATATAGAAAATTGCATTGTAATATGTCTTATTTAAAGACCATAAACAATGTTTTGATACAAATACAAGTTCACATTATCATATTAGTGGCCATCAGTGGAATATTAAAATCACAATATAAAATGCGCAGGTGTTTTAATTTTGTTCCCTTTTAATTTTCAAGGAAAGTTGGAAAACTGCACTAGACGAGAGCAGCTAATCACTGGACATTCATTTCCGGCCCTTCTTAATAAATAACTCGTTCAAGCGAAAGTGTTTCAAAAATGAGATTCTATTCTAATTATAAAGAACAAACAGGTGTGTTGAGAGATTAGTTTCTCACTTTACATGCAGCGAGATCGTATTTTTTTTTATTGTTAAAACTGGTCTTATTAGACCAACCAATAACTTTTCTTGTATTATCTTACCCTAAATATTAATATAAATAAAGTGCCCATTAACTCTCTAGTTCTTGTCTGTCCATTCTCAACTACATATACGCTATTTGATTAGAACTAGTACAACACAATACTACACTTCAGTAGCTCAAATGGTTTGGTTCTTTTCGATCTTCTAACCATATACTGGTTATCGATAAAATGAAGAGCCACTGGACTTGGATAATAGTGTTTTCAGGTTGTTGGACGTCTTATTTATTTCTTCTGTTATCATCGGGATATGCAGCCTTCGGTGAATATCTTGGTTTTTGCATGGCAAGGGACTTTAACAATATTTCTCAGTACCTTCTTTTGGAGAATTTCTACATTAGAATCCTTTGGGCATTTCCACAGTTGGCTACTATAGAGAAAATCTGGTTTCAAGATCTAATTGTATATTTTTATTTTATTTCCTAATGGGAGGTTTGAGTTTCTACCCAAAGCCAATAGTACTTATAGAATTTTATATTTAATGTCTCCTTCTATTTCTTGATGTGGTGTTTCTATCTTAGTTTAGCATCTAGGTTCATGCCTAGATATCTAGTATTATTCTCCTAAGAGATAATTATTCTGATAACCTCCAATAGCGAAGAATTTTTTTATACCTTATTTGTGAAGTTGGTGTGGACGGACTTCACTTCGTTCAGTTTGGTTTTCCATTTATCAGTTCATTCTACGAGTTTCTTTGTTGCTCTCTGGAATTTGTTCGTAGATAAATATGTATATTTTTGCCAGTTACTAATAATATAGCGCCATCTGAAAATATTGCAAAAGTCACTTCTTGGGAAGTTGGAATATCACAGGTGTAAAGTAGATAAAGTACTGGACCCAGTACATTACTTTGGGGTATTCCTGCTTTGATTTCCCTAATTTCGGAACATTTCCCTTCCTGTTTGATCCTGAAGGTATACCCTGTTATATATATGGATGTTAATAATGAGACATACTCCTTTGGGAGTATCTTATTTAACTTATGGATCAGCCCTTCATGCCACATCTTATCAAAGGCTTGGGCCTCATCTAGAGATAGTGCAGTGAAAATCTTCTAAGGCTCGTTCTATTATATTCGCTATTTTATGGAGTGGATCTATAGTATAATGTTTTTTCTCTGAATCCAAACTGCTATTCTGGATTCAGATAATTTTTCACTGTGACTGGTTTAAGTCTTTTCAGTAAGACATTTTCGAATAATTTAGATATTTCAGGAAGTAGGGATATAGGAGTATATATATATATATTTTAAACCAACATAGGTTATTCAAATACAAGAATATTTATTAATTGCATTTGAATAACCTATGTTGTTTTAAATTATTAAACAAGAAAACGTATTATATATATATATATATATATATATATATATATATATATATATATATATATATATAGAGAGAGAGAGAGAGAGAGAGAGAGAGAGAGAGAGAGAGGGAGGGAGAGAGAGAGAGAAATAGATCAATAGGCATTTTCCTGGTTTTGGTAACAATTGACCAAATATTTTTGTAAAATTTAAGGTCTTACATGACTGACAAATATATTATTTTAAATGAATCGCTTTTATTCTTAAAATGTATGTAAACGTAGTTATCATCATTTTGATTAATTCAATGTGAAGTGTTTTACAAACTGCTTCCCTAGCAAAGAAATTTCTAATTCAGTCTTTAGATAACCTAACCTAACCTAGTTTGGTTATTAAAATAACTGCGTACCTAAAACTAAATTTAAAGTAATGTATTTATATATTCTAATCTAACACAGTGTTATCTGTTACATCTACTGTGTGCCAGATACTAAATTTGTAATCCAGGTCTTAGGTTTCGCATGTGAAATAAACCGGTTATCAAATTACTGAATATACAGCTTTTATGACTTTAATAATACCGTTGTGTAAGGGCCTAATAACCCAAACTTTGAATACAATGCATATTTTCAAGAACAAATTTTATTATTTTATTTTTGTAGTATATTTTAGTATAATTAGATAGTTAATTTGTAACAAGTATAACAATAAACTGTAAACTAATTAAGGGGTATCGTTGTGTATGGAGTTTTGTCAGTTATTAAATTATGAGATAACTAATGTATTAAAAAAAAAACATCGAAGCTATATTTTATTAGGAGAAAAAGAGACCTGATCTGAATATCCGCCTATATAATAGGAAAAACCTTTTACTCTTCTTGTTTGTCTAGAATTACTTTTAGTTTTTATAAAGCTAGTAAGCATTATTAAGGACTGGAAATATGCGTCGATCAAATTCTTTCAGTACCCCTCCTCTCTAAGGAACATAGGATCTTGAGAATTGAGTTTTTATTCGTCTTGGTCACTACATTCTACATTTTCTTTACCCAATTAATTATACTCTACCAAATATCTCTAAACTTACTTAAAACTTCAATTTTCTTTTAAACATTACTCTTCAATGGATTTCTTTAAACAGCTGTAAATTACAACCTGCCCGAAACTTAGTTATGCAAATTATATAGCATATTTTATAATTTCATTTAATTTTAAAGCTTACCTTACATGGTTTCCTTCAATAACTTATAAATTTTACTGTAGTCCTGTTGTGTACAACTTTCGGATGTCTTTTAATTTTGATCTATTGAATCTGGTAATTATTATTTCTTTTGCTTTCTTACAAAAACTTTCATCGGCATTTAGCAATGATATAAAAACTAAATTTTTAAAATATAGTTGATCACCTTAACGTTTCAATGAAAATTTAATTTCCACCTAATTTTAGATCTGTTTTTTTTACTTTCGTTGAGTTTTGAAGTTTTATTTTTGTTCATATCTTAAAAACAAATTCGTTTTTCTTGGTTAGAAAATCTGTTAGACAAACATCACGTATATTTTATCCACAAGGCTTCAACTTAAATATATATTCAAGGCTTCATACCTTGAGGGCTTTCTGTAAATCTTGAATATTCCAATTCATGTGATATGCTGTCGGCTCCAGGCGTGAATTTTTTTTTGTTGGTTTTTTGAGCTCATCGTTTACCAGCAACAGCCTTGTTAGTATAAATTGATATAAAACGTATAAAATAAGCTGTGGCTGACATAAGGGAAGAATACGCAAAAGAATCAAAAAGCCAATAGTTCATTGGTAGATTCTGAATTTTAATACTTGAAGATCGTGTACATTGCTTATAGTAGCTATATATGATTGTTAAATTGAACAAAACTTTATTTAGTCATAAAGATATACATTTAATAATAGTAATAATAATAATTGTAATTATAACAATTATTATTATTATAAACACTAATTTTTTATATAAGAAAAATATTTTTAAAATGGGGCTTATAAGTTTTTTTTAATAAATCTTTTTTTGTAAAACAATTTTAAAAAATGAAATATTCTTTAAGCTTTTTATATTTTGTTCTGTTTGTGTCTACTGTTTTTTTACAGTTAACTTTTTATTTAAATAATTGTTATGGAATTAGTTACCAGTTTTTTGGAATAATATTTATTTTGATTTGAATTAAATTTAAATGGTAATTTAATTGCTAGGCGTTAATGTTTATATTTAAAGTTAAATGGTTTGAGTGAGCTGGGTGTAATATTTCAAGTATTATGACAAACGTTTAAAGGATGTAAGATGGAATTTGGCAAGATTTTAAAATGTTTGAACTATATATAATTCAATACTTAAAAATCCAACAATTATATCTCAATGAGAAGACTTCGGTAATTATTTTGTTATAACCTTGTTCTTAGTTCTTACAAAGGTGACGTCATTCCCAAAGGGGAACAAGAATTACACATCCTTTATCACAAATAAATATAATTTTATATTTTATAATTAAATTACATACGTACGAGGATTAAAAATATAATATCTGTTGATCCAAATGTATGACACAAAATTATTTCAAATATGGTATAATGAATTTATTATAACAAATATTATTAGCTAAACATAAACAATAAAGCGTAATAGCCGCAATGAAATTAATTATTTACTGTAACACTTGGTGTGCATTTCAGTTACAAGGTAACCATCTTCAGAAGCTCATTCAGTCAGAGAAGAAGGGGCTTGAGAGGTTATGATAAGTCGGTCTGTCGCGACACTGGCTGGAGGTAGGAATGTGGGAACAGAGCTTTTGGTATAGGCTGAATACAAGTAGAGGTATATGCAAATGCAGAACTTTTTTATTGTTAGGAAAGTAGACAAAGGTGTTGTTCTAGAGGACAAAGATTATTAATCATGAGTGGGACTGACATTCACTAAATATTGTGATTAATCACGTGTCAACAAGAAACATATGTCAACTAATAATTAGAGAATATTCTTTATTATTGATAATATAAAATGTATGACGCTTTTTTAACTTTATGTTTATTTAGAGAATTGTTTTTTTTGTTTTTTTCATGTATTAGGGCTGCACTTGTAACAAGTTTAGAGTTATGCGGCCAACATTCCTTTAATATGTTGTAAATGATACGAGACTGATAGGAGTTGATACGTGATTTGTCAAGATTGTTAGTAGGAGAGTGGGAGAATAATTATTTAAGAAATTTTGTAAATTAGGTTTAATTGGTACTTCTGAAGAAAATTACCTTCTAAGTTAAATGTACATCAAATGTTGTAAGAAATGAATTCGTTTTATTGTGGCTATTGGATTTTATGTTTTCATAAAACTGATCAACTACTGCTAGTTTGGTAAATAAAGTATTTGAAAACACATACAAACAACTTATTTAAGCGTTTTTATAGTTTGACACAAATTATTGAACCGAGTTTAGGTTTAGACCTGCGAACATCAAATTAAATGAGATAAGTGTGTTAGCAATAATGGAGTTCTGTAAATAAAGTCCGGCAAAGGGAGGGATTTCACCGGTGCTATTGTCATTTGGCCACATTGTAGTTCCGAATCTGTTAGTTTCAATTTCAGGTTTATTAAAAACAGCTACACTTGCTACTGAAACTATTTAACCGGCACAGAGGTTTCTTTTAATCAAGGGTTTAGTTGGAAATTAAATAAATAAATTAGAATGATCTAATTATAGTTCATCTTTACACCAACGGACCATGTATGTATATATATATAATATTATATACAAATCTAATGGTATATGTGTGTGTGTGGGTGTGTTTGTGTGTGTGTGTGTGTGTGTGTGTGTGTGTGTGTGTGTGTGTGTGTGTGTGTGTGTGTGTGTGTGTGTGTGTGTGTGTGTGTGTGTTTGTGTGTGTGTGTGTGTGTGTGTGTGTGTGTATGTGTGTGTGTGTGTGTGTGTGTGTGTATGTGTGTGTTACTCAATCACATAACAACTACTAGACCCATTGAGCTGAAATTTTACATGGACATTTTTAGGGTCTCTGGTTAACTCAAAGACCTATTTTTATTTAGAAATTCCGCCAGGGTACTGCCCCACTGGCATTGAAAACTCCCTTAACACTCAATTATATAACACACTTCCCTTATCTGTACTATGTTATATACTTGACTTGGCCCAATCAGATGATAATCGCCTGTAAACGTGACTTTTAAATACAATTATATCGCAGATAGTAATTGTTTATTGTTATTCGTCTTTCGAGGTTAGTTATACTTATTATAGGTTATTATACAAATGTCATGTTACAAGCACAAGGTTTTCCTTCTCTTGGTTTTTTAAGAAAATGATCGGTAAGTTTATAAACTATAGTGGGTTACAAACTATATATTGGGATTTAATTTCAGTCGATTAAATTCAACTCAAATACAAATACAAAATAAATCAATAGAAATATACGTCAACTCCGTACGAAGGTATGGTACTCTGCTAATGTACTACGTATAGTAGGCTAGAGTATATTATAAGAAATAAGTGGTTTAACTATTTCGAAAAGAAACCAGGGATTAAATAACCAATGAATTAAATACTTAAATTTTACTAACGTATTTGGAAATGAAATTATATATATTTTTAGGACTTTAATTTTTAGTTAAATATATGTTTTCAATACATTCTCTTCGTTTGTTTATACATTTCATTTTAAAACTTGTTGTGCACAAAAAAAACTAAAATGTATCTTTCATCAAAATCAAGATATTATTAAGTTAAACTTTTTGGTCACTTTTTTTCTTTACATCTTCCTACTTTCAATTACGTATGTTGGACGTTTCTCTTCAGCATCAAGTCTTTTTTCTTCTCCTCACTTTTAATCACTAATCTGGGGCAAACTTCAACGTCTCTGGCGTTTTACTAATGTGTGTATTCCATTATCCGTTCCTCCCTCAAATCCATTCGCTCACACCATCCGCCTCGCATATAGACTATTCGTCATTTCTTTATTCCTTACTTTAAGTGGAAAGGTTATACCCATTTTCTCAGTGCCATCATTTAATTTGTGCCTAACAACTTTTGTATTTTACTAGTTTTTTCCTTATAACAGCAGTGAATATTTGATTAGCACTACTACAATTTTATTCATCTTAGTTTACACGTTCGGTGTTAAGGATTAGTTCTTTAGTCTTGCTCTTAGGACTTCCCTTTACTAGCTTTGATAAATTTGCTGCTCTACTACTTCTTCTTCTATTACCTTCCACTGATTAGTCTTATTATAACAAAGCAATGTTCCCATGTTTTTGTCTTCCTTTATTATTAACTAATAATTTTCACTTAACACGATGCTTAGAAATATCTAGTATATAGTTTTTTATTCATTGAATATTAAATTGCTTAACTCTGTTTAGCAACGTAAGAGTAAACATTTGTAAGACGACAACACCATTACTGTCAGACAGGATCACAGATATTTTAAGGGCATCATAAGCTAGAGTATTGTAAACGCATGTTCTTGTTATCTACTACCTGGATTAGGAGAGTCGTCTATTCCATTTTTAGAGATCCCTACGATGAAATCAAAACTTTTCTGTATTTGTTTTGTGTTCTATATATTTCCCAGTTTCATATTTCTATCATGTGATATGATATACGTTCTTAATGGTAACATTTTCTTAAGACTTTTGTACATAATCTGCACAGAATATATCACTTTCACATTAATTATGCATAAATAATAACCTTACATGAGTATTTGTGAGTCGGCTTTCAGAAATCGGAAGTCTTTACTTTGTCAAGGCTTCATTTAATTTGATGGAATACAAGAAAAACGTGTTGATAAAATTATAAATATTAAATGGTAAATACTGTTGCAGTGATTATATAAATGCAATGTAAATTACTTATTATATTACAAATTAATAGTCGAATTAAAATTATAAAAGTATTAGAAAGGACACAGTCAGGAAGAGAATGACTGCAAATAAAGTTATCCCTTCTTCAGCACTCCATGCGTGATCTTCATATCCATTACCAGGAAAGAATTTAGTGGCGATTCGCTGAGAAACATGGCAACTATATCAATCTCGGTTGTCATGGAAACGAAAGACCCTTGTTTGAGTGAAAACTCCAATGCCTTCTTGTCCCTCTTTACTGGAAAATAGCTTCCTAATTTCAATTTTAATATAATTACTTTATTTGTTTTTGATGTTAAAGGTCGGAGTTGAACTATCTTCTGCCATAACGACAGACAAGTGGCCCTTATTACATTATGGGCGATTTTAAATACTGTATACTAAGAATACCATCAGAAATACCAGAGCTAGGGAACATTTATAGGAGTGTATCATTGGGAAAGGACATTTTGAACAAAGAACAATTGTTGGCACAGATCATTCGGAAACTGTTAATTTTTCTAATCTCGTGCCATCGATTAACCAAAAATTAATTTACATCTGAAACTAAAGGGCAAACCTACTGTATAAGCACTGCAGCAGAGAATAAGATTTTGGAAGGGCTTCAAAGTGTACTATTGAGGAAAGTTTGTTTTCCACAAATGGAAAATCTTTGGGACAGGTCATTCGAAAACTGTCAACTTTTTTATACTTGGTGCGTGTGAGTAGTCGAAAGTTAATTTATATTCGAAATTAAAGGAAAAACGTACTGTATAAGCTTTTCAACAGAGAACGAGAGTGTATTATTGAAGAATATTTATTTCCACAGAAGGAATATCTTTGGGACAGGTCATTCGAAAACTGTCAACCTTTTCATACTCGGTGCGCCTGATTACTCGAAAGTTAATTTACATTAGATATTAAAGGGGAAACGTAGCACATTCCAGTAGAGCTGATGAAAACAAATTTAAAAAGCGAAATAGATTTTTACGCATTAAAATGTTTACTTTATTTTAAAACTACGACAAAAAAACACTCCACTTAATATTTTTATTTTTCCTTTTATAGGCAACAGATTGTAATAAAATAATATGGCAAACAAAACCGAGGGTAAATGGTCAATTCTAATTTAGATCAACTATAATATTAATTGATTTTGTCACCCTGTAAGATTCTTTTCTACTTTATTTCATATCAATGAACTTGGGCAGTTAAACATACTTAAGCAGAGTCAATAAAGATAAAAACACACATTCACAGAACTGCAGGGAAAAGAAATGAAACAGCCTCTTGACAATATCACTAACAATATATTCCCTCAATATACTCACGCCGAGTTGGTTCTACTTAAACGTGGTGACATAATCAGTGAAGATATACTTTTATTTAATGATGCAGAAATTGTATTACAAAGGAGAAAACGGAAGGTTTACCATATCCATTATTTCAGGTAATGACTTTTTAAAGAAGCACAGGCCTACCACAAAATATTTCAATACGTTTTTATACAGTCGTTCCAAGAGCTTAATATGTAAACCAATTACAAATACAAGATTTACTTATTAAATCTTAGTAAACAACTGGAGGACGTAATCTATTAGTAATAAAAACAGCTGTAGCATAAATTCAATACAGTATCTACAAATTTAATCAAATT
The DNA here is from genome assembly GCA_036971475.1 of Prosapia bicincta. NCBI lineage: Eukaryota > Metazoa > Arthropoda > Insecta > Hemiptera > Cercopidae > Prosapia > Prosapia bicincta. Next base: position 224,533,036 of record JBAIZL010000004.1, read on the forward strand.
CACAATAATACTGAATGTAAGTACTGTATAAGAGATTGAACTTAAATGTTATTTAAACATAACCTTCAAATAACCTGTAAGTGAAATCAAAAAACAGTAATTGCTTTAATCTACCGATATGTCTCAAAATTGTTCAAACTGATAATAAGAGAGAGAAAGAAAGAAATAGAGCATCGCCCTCGTAAAAAGCTATAGAGAGGAGATATTGTTACGCATTCTAGTTACAATATTTCAGTGATGACGTCACGTTCTTACAGTTCACTCCCCATGTGCAGGTTTTTGTATGATGCGCGGTATTAGGGTATACTTCAGCACTATAACATCTTTACGTGTCTTTACTTATCACAAAAATATGGTCTTAGGTTAGAGTAAATTTGTTATACTGTCCTTTTTATCATCTTCTGATATGACTTCTGTTGACTTCTGATACTTTTAGCTATTCTAATGATACATATCTTCTAGAAATATCCTTTTTTTATTTTCTATTTTAAGAATTCCTAACCAATAAACGATATTTTTCCTCGATATATACTTATTTTTAATTCAAACGTTTCAAATTTAATTACGAAAATATTAAATTTAAAGAATTTATGAAACATTATGTTATTACCTCCTACACTATCAAGATCCGGCGTTATTTAGAATTCACCATAATTTTCTCTGCTAAGCCAATTCTTAAATTCGTTTACGCCATAAATTTCCAACCGTATATTTTTTTGAAATTCTACACAATTTAAACTATTATACAATTTAAAAGTCTGTTTCAACAAACACAATTCGATATAAGTACTATAAATAAAATTTAAAATTTGAGTGAAAAATTACTATACGATATTATGAAATCAGCACATACAATGAGGGTTGAAATTTATGACAGTAACTTACACACTGAAATTTATTTTTACTTGAAAATTGAAATTGGGTTATTACTGAATGAAAACAAACGTTGCATGGATAATTTATTTATTCCAATAAAAGCTCTAAATATAAATAATTATCTAATAATAATTACATTACAAAAAATTAATTATATAATTATTATTTGAAAAACCTCCACTGAAAAAGGAACAAACTAATGAGGTTTCCGGTGATTCAGAAGGCATCGGCAAGGCTTGTACATCAGGAGATCTTTATCATATTATGATAAGTCACGTATTTCTAAACTTCAAAAATAAAACAAAAATATTTGCACATTATTGATATCTTGAACATCAACGGTCAATATAAAGGTACAGCTATAAAATGAATGGGACGAAATTCAGTCGACAAAAACGACACCTGTAAAATTTAGCAGATATATCGGTGCCTTTGGACTTTTACCTGTTTTTTTTGTAACAAAAACAACAATCTCTTATTGCTTGGGATTCAATTGATACAAAAATAGTATTTAATTTAAAAAAACTATATATATTAAATATATATTTCAATTTTAGACAATAATTGGTTGATAGAAGAAAATTACAACTTGATGATAAAGGAACGTTCAAATGGTTGACTAGTTTTGCTAGTTTCTAGAAATGGCTTTACGCGACTGTTGGCTGACTGTTGGTCGATCCTATCCGAAGCAATGAATTACCATATTAAGTGTATTCAGATATTTCATACATAAAAAAATCATGAGTAAAAATTTATTTACTTCGTGAGACTATTATATATATATATATATATATATATATATATATATATATATATATATATATATTAAATATGGTGATATGTTTTCTTGTAATATAGTTAATAAATTTAAAATATTTCAAAAACAAGAATACTTTTAATGAATATATTTATTCAAAGCTTTTCGCCGGTAAAATAGTACCAGCATCTTCAGGAAAATAATTATCTAATCAGATAGATTAGATAATTATTTTCCTGAAGATGCTGGTACTATTTTATCGGCGAAAAGCTTTGAATATATTCATTAAAAGTATTCTTGTTTTTCAAATATTTTTAATTTATTATATATATATATATATATATATATATATATATATATATATAATACGTTTTCTTGTTTAATAATTTAAAACAACATAGGTTATTCAAATACAAGAATATTTATTAATTTATATTCATATTTAATATTTATATTTGAATATAAATTAATACATATTCTTGTATTTGAATAACCTATGTGGTTTTAAAATATATATATATATATATATATATATATATATATATATATATATATATATATAGAGAGAGAGAGAGAGAGAGAGAGAGAGAGAGAGACGTATGTAGAGAGATCTAAGAGTAATATTAATTTATAAGTTATTTACATATAAATAATTATTTAATGTAAATATTTATAAATATATATATATATATATATGTGTGTGTGTGTGTGTGTGTGTGTGTGTGTGTGTGTGTGTGTGTGTGTGTGTGTGTGTGTGTGTGTGTGTGTGTGTGTGTGTGTGTGTGTGTGTGTGTGTGTGTGTGTGTGTGTGTGTGTGTATGTGTGTGTTTGTGTGTGTGTGTGTGTCTGTGTGTGTGTGTGTGTGTGTGTGTGTGTGGTGTCTTATTTATTTATATATAACATGAGTAAATGTTTTAGCAATCGTAACACTTAGTTAGGATTCAAATATGGAAGTAATTACTTCTGCTTATGGTGCATAGCAACTCTGTACACATTTGCTTGTAACAGCGCGACGCTTGGGTTTCATTGTATAATAGCAATAGTCGTTGTAATCATTGTATTAAGCCTCCTATAAAGCTCTGTCGTTAAAATAAGTTTGACAATAAAGGAACAAGCAAAACCAATCTGTGTGTGCGCGAGACAACGTAATCCAGATTGTTATTTGCAGAGCACCACTTATTAATCTTTCGGTTATGGCTGCTGAGTTGGAATTACAAAGTGTATCCAACACAAAACGCCCCGTTACTTTGCCAATTTAAATGTGAGGAACCGTATTCACTTATTTTAACTACAGAATTAGTAAATAATATTTAAAATTATATATTTTAATGTATTTTAATATTTAAATCAAATTTTAAAAATCGTCTTTGTCGTTTTTTTCAACATGTAATTTTTTTTTTTTTTTTTTTTTTTTTTTGTTCCTATCCGGCAATGCCTACTGTCTTTAACATTAGAACGAAAAATAACGTTTCTTCATTACCAATATCACAGGAAAATTTGGTCATATTGTTCTCTATTATTTTACAGGAGTGTAACTAGTATATAAATAGTATATATTTCAGAACCATGACAAATACATGGGATTTCTAAATTTATAAGTATATATGTATATATTGATATTGATATTTGAAGTTGTCCATTGTTTTTCCGTTGCACTGACTTTATGAAGTTAATATATTACTATTGTAAGTAATTTTATCCATCATCAAGTGCAATGATGTTACCTTGTGTGATGAGGCACCTTTCGGTCATTTGACCATTGACGAATCACTGGTTACTTTTTCTCAATTTTTCTGGTGTGGAAGTTCGGTCCGTGGTGTTGGTACTTGTTGACGTCATACACGTTTCCTCTTGAGTCTCGTGTATAATGTTTTTGAATAGTACGTCTTTTGCATACCTTGTTTGTAGATTCATTCAATTGTTGTATATGTTTTTATAAATGCTGTATTTTTCTAGTGAGTTTATTTCTATTGGGTTATTATTTATTTCAATTATGGTTAGGTTATTTTCGTAATTTCTTATTTCATGTTTATGTGATATTAGGTGTGCTGCAACATTTGATACTTTTGATTTTTTTTTTATATATATTATATATATATATGTGTGTGTGTGTGTGTGTGAGTGTTTGTGTGTGTACGTGTCTGTCTGTTGTGTGTGTGTGTGTGTGTGTTTGTGTGTGTGTGATCACCGCACTGTGGCGTAACCACAGTTTGTGATCATTTATTTTTGTAGGTATAAATATAGGAGAAGGAATTCACTTGAGACAATGAGCCACAGGGGATCTAAGGTTATAATAAAAGTACGCGAGTCAAAGAAGTCGTTGAGTACTCTTGCCTTTGAAATTTACGCAACTTAAAAAGACGCAAACAAAATATGTAAAACAAAAAACATTAATTAATGTTCCGACTACGTCAGTTTAATTCCTTTTTTTTAATTACAATTTTACGGTAACAAAAGTTACAATTTACGGGAATAAACTGGACGAGTAAATGTACTGAGTTGTATTCTGTTTTTGTATTTTCCCATTTGCTAACGCGTACCTCCAACATTTTGGTTCGTGATAAATACTGTTTTTAATTAAACATGATATCTGTTAACAATTGCTTATTTGAAGCCAATTTGTTTATGTTAGGTCTATTAAAAGAACCCTAAAAAGTAAATTGAAGAACCAAAGGCATTTGAATATACTTTTATCTTATTCTTGTGTTATTGATGGGTTTCACTTTAGATTTTTGAAAAAGTTATTTACCTACTATTTGAATTTTGAGCATATTTTCAAAACTGTACTTTCTTGTTCATTTAATCACAGCCATATTTTTCTCTATACCTATTATTCTCTATATTGTTAGCATTTATCCAAATGTTTTTTTTAAACGGTATTTTTATTAATTATTAATTAAAGGATTTTTAAAACGATGTGCAAATGTATAAAATACATTATTATAAGAACACCCTGTATAAATTCTAAAGTGATCAGAGATAAACTACAGGTTTGGTAAATGTTTGCAAGGAAAGTTAAATATAAATTCACCAAATTTAATTTGTAAACGCAGCATTTTGTTATACCAAACGTGAAAAAAAGGACGCATACAAAGTGTAGCACAAAGCCTGGACAGAGCTGAATTACTCTTTTAAATTGTGTTCCCCAGTATGAAAGATATATGAATTTGTATTGTAAATAATTTAAATTATTAACTTTTTGTCATATTTGTAGTAAGGTTAGATTTCTTTGACAGAATGCAATAGTGATCTTTACATTTCTCTCTGGAGGGCCATGGATTTCACCTATTTAAATGCATATTTCATTTGCATATTCAATTCAATTATGTTGCTTTCTATGGTCTTTTTTCCATATTTTATGTATAATTTTATCTCTTCTATCACTTCACTAAAATTTAAGAAAACTTCAGAGTATTTAATTTCTTAAAGATATTAAATTGTATTTCTTTATACTTGATGAAAACCGCTGCGAACTCATTTACTTCCTGTTTTTTTCACAATATAATTTTTCAAAAACAATCATTTTTAAAAATGTAAAATTTTTAAGGAATAGTCGTGCATTGTGTGTGATTGGTCGGTCAATACATGTTTAATCTCATTCAGCCAGGTTTCCCTCCAAACCTGACCTTCACCCAACCGTAATTTGTCACTTTATTTTATTTGTTTCTTCAAAGAAAGTGACTGATCTCAAAAGTGCTTCCAAGCATTATTCAAAGGATTTAGACAGGAATTTACAAAGATTGTGTAGGCAAGCTTAAAAAATATTTCCCGACATCATATTCTGTAACCACAGAGGAATATAATTTACAGATGTGGTAATTAGGTTTTTAACTGAAATATTATTGGTAAAATGTATTTAAGGTGAATTAAATTGTGTAGAGATTTTGTATATGATGTTTTTATGGAAGTTGCTAATGTTTTACCTTTGGGTTTACGGAGTTCATATTTTCGACACTATCAAATAATAAAATAATTTATTTTTCAATCTATAATAACAATAACATTAATAATCATTTTTAATATCTCTAAAAATAGTTTTAATATAACAATAATTCTTATTATTATTAAAATAATAATAAAGCTTTATAAAAAAAATTTTTTAGTAATAAAATTTGCCAATACTGAGGTCAGGTCTAACGAGCGAGATCGTTATTCATGCTCCACGTTTCAACAAGTGACACTTCGTTTATCAGCCACTGCACAAAAGCCCCAACATGCGTCACCCCCTGACCCATTCGCCGTCCATTTATTTCAGTATTTATTCAATAGTGAAAATTAGATTTAATCCAATGTCCTCGTGTATTCATAAAGAAATTTATTCCTATTCAAACATTTTCCTAATTCGTAGAGTTCCTTTTATAGTTTAATTTCTATGCCTATTAAATATATTATTTCCTTTATAACCATTATTTTCACTAAACTAACAATCGATTGTCCATTTATTAATAGACTTATTATTTTCCATAGAATATTTTGTGATTTATTTAATTTTTAAAAGTTGTTATGAAAATATATAGTTTGTAAAACTGTTGCACATTGATATTATTGAATTAAACTATTTCGAAAGAATACAATAATGTTTAAAACATCAACATAATCTTTTTCATTTCTATAAATTTTACAATTTGTATGTCTATTTGTCTAGCTGTCTGTCTGTATGTCTGTCTGTCTCTGTCTCTTTCTTCCTCTCTCTCTCTCTCTCTCTCTCTCTCTCTCTCTCTCTCTCTCTCTCTCTCTTTCTCTCTCGTTCTCTTTCTCATCTATGTCTTTAGTTTCATCAATATGATAAATTACTAACTTTTCTTAAATTGTGTTACTTTATCTCCCTTTCAATCAAATTAGAAAGTTATTTGAAAATATGGTAAATTATATAAGTACTAATTAGTTTATTCTTCTATTCTCCAGTCGTTTCACAAACCCTCACTTGATAGCAACATAACATCAATGAAAACTACATTAATACGCCTACTGAAATTTGGATTACAACTAATTCTATTTCAAACTATAAATTTAACTAATTGTATTTTTATTTATATTATGTAATGTTTTTCGTTTGTCTAAGTCAATCAAAATAATATAAATATTAAAATAATTCATCTTTAAAATAAAATTAGTTTTCTCAATATTACTAGCTAATTAAACCATTTTTAGCTTTACCTAAGTAACGTTTCTAGTTTTAAACGATTTTGTATTATGATACTAAAAATATTCCATTAAAATGGAAACAATAGTACAGTCAACCTAAAAAATCAGACTTTTCGAAATCGTTTCATTGCAAAAAACATTTAAAAGAAAGTACAACATTAACTTTTGTTTCGTCACGTAATAACTTTACAAAATGCAACTTTATTGATACGCTTACTTTATTATTTACACTTTTACAAGGATTTGTATTGATTTCAATAAAATATTAACTTTTATTTCATATTTTTATGAACGGTTTTATTTATATCAATGCTCATGAATCCCCGTTATTACTAAGTAATAAAATAAGATTGCAATAAAATCTTCCCTCTTTTAACACAAACATATTTTATTATATGGTTTATAAGGGTTGATTCCGGTGTTATTAATGGCATTACGGAGGGTGATCAAAGAGGAAACCTAATCATAGCCTATGGCAAACTCTAACCGTACACTCACTTAATTACTCCAACTCGGTGACATTGCGATTATATACATCCTCCTATAATACACATTGCACAAAATACTACCCTACAAGATAAACCGTATAAACATATTCGTTTCCATAAACAACTTTTTTATTGGCCTCACACATTTTCTCTTTGATATGTTAATTTTAACTTCTATCTGTAATATGTTTAGATTTTTTAAATTTTGTCTTTATTTTGTTTTAAAGCTTTCAGTAAACTTGAATAAATTTGTCTATGAAGGACGAGGGAAGGATTGTTAGAAGTAAGTTGGAAGCACCTGCTTTGTAATGTGGATAGGTTTCCTTACATCGAGTTACACATGTAAAGTAGATAGGGTACTATTGTATAACGTGCCTGTATGGTTAGGATGTGCCTTTACCTTATTGCGAAGTCAAACGTAAAAGGTGAGTATTGTGAGTTGTATATAGGAATGTTTTAGTGACGTAGAAAAAAACGGTAATTAGATATAGATAAGTATCTCTATATGGTGGTGCTACATAACTTAGGTAAAACGTACTGGTGTCATTAGAATGTCACCAGAAAGGGAGAGGAGAGAGAATGAGGAGAAGATTGTAGGTGTATATAGGATTATTGCAGCAATTTGAGAACCCGGATGTAGGATTTCAATGAGGATCCCTACATCCCAGTTACAAACCTGAGATGGAAAGTACCATGTCATTAGGATTTATTTGCCTTTTACTTTATCGGGTGGAGAGAAGAATAAGGAAAGGATTGTGGGTAGTAGATAGGACTAGAGCAACGACTAAAATGATAATTGAAACTCATCGCATCAATCGATTGGTCACTTCCTCATTGAAACTCGTATGTGAGGTAAATTATTTATTTTAGGAAGCTCATTATAATTTTTTGTTATAGCTTTGCCTAGAAGCTAAAAAAAATCGTTGATACACAATAATGTAGTTGACGCTAACTATTCAATCATTTACTCTATTTCCCTAATTCTCAAATACAGTAATTATCAATAATTCAGATGACAAACAATTACGCTTGTTATCCGTGGTTGCAGTACTGAAACGTAAATCTGGTGAGGCTGTTGATTGCGATATGCACTATGAGCTATAAACCCGCATGGAAGGATGTGTATCTGTGGTTTATTAGGCTATGTTAAGCCAAAAGCCTGTGTGGATTTGTAACATGCAGCTATATTCTCTCTCTCTCTCTCTCTCTCTCTCTCTCCCTCTCCCCCTCTCTCTCTCTCAGCTATGTGTGTGCTGACGTGTGTGTGTGTGTGTATATGTATGTGGTGTGTGTGTGTGTGTGTGTGTGTGTGTGTATGTATCTTTTTACTACTCATATAGGGCAATGTCAATAATATTTAAAAGTCAATTCCCACATTAATCAACAAAGACAAATTTCATTTGATTTTTTTAAATATTATAATTACAATTAATACAAATATGTAAATACATATGTCAGAATAAAAATATCAAGTGGCAAAATAGAAAGTGAATTTCCTGGCAAATTTCGGGTTTTATTTCTATGCATGGTATTGAACTATTATTTTTGTTTGTTACTATTTATACGCTTTCTTTTTTATTCATTTTTAATCCTAGAGCACTATTATGATATTGTGAGGTAACCATGGCAGCAACTTCTACAAATTCTACAAAAGAGTTTTCGAATATAACCAGATTGGGGCAAAAAAACATTATTATCTATATTTAAGCAAAACATTTCTAGCTATGTGAAAATTTGCTCAGTGCCAAAGCGCTATACTTCAAACATGAAGATTCTCAAATCGAATATGTCCTAGAACTCCAAAAAAATTTATAATATAGTTATTGAATAAATATTTGAAAAAAACTATATTAACATCAATTTTTATTCACTATACGTTAAAAAAAATGTATTTCAACTTGATTGTATGAATAAAACGTATTTGATTGACGACTGAAAATTTATACAAGATATATATATATCAGGAGAGTGTGAGCTAATAGAAGGAATTGAAAAATATTCTCCAATTGTCAGCATATATAGTATCTTTTTTCCTCAAGATGCGTTTTTGTTTACTGACTGCGTGTAGATCTATGTCATAATAATTTTATAAAAATAATGTCCAATTGTTCTCCTATTTTTATTGTACGTTTCTCCAAATTTCTTTACTTCTTGCGCTCGTGCCTGAGCATTTGCGTACGCGACTGTTTGCGCGCATGAGCTTGTGTGAGTGTTTTCTTGTTTCTTTTGACGAGATGTATTTGATACTTTTTCGTTCCAATAAAGTTCTATAAATTACGTAAACGGCTTTAAAATTAATTCAAATTTCCTCTACAAAATCTACACTATATATTATGCCGTTGCAACGACTGGCAAGCTTAAAAAGTCCTACCAAGTTTAAATACCATTTTATATCAATTGTTGAATATTAAAAACACTAGCTTAGAGTAGAAATTAGGAATTTATCTGCTGCGCTACAGCATCACTGTGCACGGATTTCAAAACCAAAGGCTATCACTAACTCTATTAGGGTTGAAGGGTACATTTGTTATTAGAACTAAGCTAGTAAAAATATTCTATACCTTATTGAAGTAGAAGTTTAAGATACAAGTTACTTAATCAGGTTTGTTGTGGAATAGAAACAGATGGAAACTGAACAGACATTTGTATACTGGAAAGTACGAGTTTCCACTTAACCAGTTTATTAGATTTAGGTAAACACAAGTGAAATTCATAAATTATTTCTTTTTAATGTAACAAATTAGATTTAATAGATTTAATGTGTATAGATAATGTGAATAGATTTTTTTCGAAACTTGCTTCAAAAATTAATATTTGAATTGAAACCAATATTTTTTTAAACATATTTTTAAGAAGAACTATTATAAAAAATAGTTTTCCCCTGTTTGCGTAGAGGTAAACAAGGCCTTCCAAGTATATAAGCATACGTCCAAATAGATTGTCATATTTTAATTTAAGTGAAATTTAATACATTGTATTACTTAACTAATATAAATATGAAAATACTTATAAAATGTACAATAACATCATGAGGGGCTTGTGCATGGATAATTGATTCATGCATTATTGGTAGCAATACTTTTGCATTGTAGATGTTACGAACTGTTGAATTACTCATCAATAGGTAGCCTAGAAATCATAAAGTTATATATGCGTGCTTAATTGTTATATTTTTTAATTTTATATTAAATATATTGTCAAATCTATTAAGATTCAATAATAAAATCTATTAAGATTCACCTTATATTAGGACAATCTCTACGATGATATAACTTTGTACGACCTCGTACCCGTATATATCTAGGAAAAATTATTTTATAGTTTTAGGTTTGTCTTAGAAATGTCTTTTCTATAATATTTGTATTTATAAAATAATTTCCCCTTCTTATTCTTTAGTAATTATTTTCAAATGAATTATTATTACAGAAAACGAATAACACAAATACGCTTTATATTAGTCCAATAAACCAATATTATTGTTTATCATCCTTCCATCAGCAATGTTTAAATTGTACGTTAAAGCGAAAATTTGAAGGTTTTATAGATGCGAACTACTGAAAATTGTCAGAAAAATACTTTTGCACTTGAAAACTTATATAATTTTATGTAATTATTTTAAAATTTAAAAACCTAGTAGTTACAACTCAGGTTAAGGTCTCCGTTCAATTCTATTTAGAACGTTGATTTTTTTTGTTTTAAATTTTGTTAATGCACAATTCAATAATTTAATTTGGAAAGAAGCCTTAACTCTTAAAATTGTGGAACCATTTTTATCGTTTCTTATTAAAATATGTCCTCTAAATATTCCTTGTTACCACTACATCAAACGACAAATAACAATTTGAAATACTAGGTGATTACGAATGGCTATCAGTAAAAGAACAGTAATGTTAGAAATATTTTTCACGGTAAAAATAAATATTGATCACCTTAAAACTAAAAATCAGGACAGCATTTCGGGTTTCAAATATTTCACATTTTTGCCACAAAAAAACAGAGTTAAGCGTAAATTATCTCAAGGTATTCATTTCTTTTCTCGCTCCCTGAACAGGGAAGGCATTAGAATGAAACGTCTGGATATTTAGTTTCTTATTACAGATGTGACAGACGTCAGTAACTCAATAAACCCGTGTGATAAAGCAAAGACAATGCGATCGCTGGAATGTATTCAGCGAATGGCGAAACACCTGAGCGCAGTGAAACATTCGTCAAATGTCTGAAGACTCTGAGTTTCTTCCGATAAACGTATAAATCACTGCTTATGCTGAATAATAAATTTTACTTTGGACAGATAAATCAAATATTAAATATATTCAAATCTTTGCTTAAGAAATTAGGGGATCTTGGTTGAAGATAGGCAAAGAGATAATACTCACAAGCACGTGTGCACAGCGAGCGCGTACACACATACTCGCTCTCTCTCTCTTTCTTGCATACTTTCTCACACATGAATATCATAACCGTAGTTTCTGAAAGCAATCAATACTTTGAATAACACATGTTTGGTTTACGTCATATTTTATTTTCATTTGAATCCTATAGTAATTTGTTTGATTAATTAAATCATTTGTTAAACTGAAATGAAATAAAAGAATTATTTTGCGGTATAAAATTAATTAACAATACACCATTTGTCTAGACTAAGAACATGTTTTGATTGAACTCTAAAATATATGAATTAATTTCATCTAGAAAGTAAAATAAACCGTTCCATTATGGTTCATTTAACTGTAATAACTATCTATTAAATAAAAGGATCAAATAAATGATATAATTACTCGTTCGTTCTGTTTACTAAATGGCCGTTGAGTTTATTAAATTTAAGTTCAATTTCCTCTTGCATTCAATATTGTCTGCTGAATATCGGGCAGTACTTTTAATTAAACATTAATAACGTTTGTAGACAATTGTAATCAAATAAATGAAATCCGATGAGTGAGAATTTATTAGACTAATTATCAAGTACTATTGAAACATTTATAGAATTTTTACAAAACGTTTTGCACTTATTTAAGGGCGTTAGAGAAACTTGATTGTATCATATGTGCCATTGAAATTTGGAACAAGTTACAGAATTACTAACAAATCCTTTAAAAGTTTATGAAGTTTCATAATAATAAATAACACACGAAAAAACCTCTAATTTCAAATATTTTTACTATAGTCTGACGTACATTTCGGTTTCCAAACAACCATCCTCAGAGAATCGTCGCAACTTATTGCCTAACTCTAAATGCGTCATGTCTCTGAGGATGGTTACTTAGTAATCGCAAAGTACATAAATCTAGAATTAAAATATTTGTGGTTAGAGATTTCTGAGTATTATTTATTACTAATAAACCACAGGAAATTATTACAAGTGATTAGTGATAAGTTTCATGATCTTGTCTTTTCTTTGCATCACGAAATTCTTTTCTTAAAATGAAACAGTTCTTTTTCATAAACTAGCCTGCAAGTGTCTACGTGCTTATCTAGATTTAGGTAGCAGCTGATAAAGATTCGACCAATTTCGTTTTCTTACAATTTCACATTTCTTTTTTAGAAAGATATTCTAATTATAAAAAACACATTTTAAATTTCGTACGCCATAAATAGTCCTTTATGTACAAAAATACAGAAAACTGTATAAGCTGAAGGTTTCTGTTTAAAACCGACCATAATTTTACACTAAACTGAAATATTAGATAAATATTTTACAACATAGTAGCAAAGTATCGAGTTAGGATAAGTTTCTTTATGCAAAAAAATAAATTTGTTAAAGGTAACTTTGAATTTTGGTTGCAATTTACAATGTTTAGATGGTCACACGTAAACTGGCGCGTGACCTCGAAGGACAAGCAAATGCGGAGGAAAGGTAGAGGAAGCAAAAGACCATTCCACAGATATTATAATATGAGGTATAATATTTATATTACATTAATGTAGATTTGACATGGCTGAAAGGCAGCTATAATATTACTTTATTTCGTTTGTCATATGAACCAGATCATTTACATAAAGTTTTTAACAAGTATCATTTTTCTAAGCAACCGTAACGCCTGCAATTTCTTAGCGATGGCCTTTGATACAACATTGACTAAAAAACGAATGTTTTTTAATAGAGGTTTTTGTTTTCTTTTGATCGATCACGCACCAGCTTATGAGCAAACAGATTTTTTGTTTGTTTTTATAGTAAGGAAAACAGAATTAATTTTTTATTTAAATTAGGGTGAAAAATAATTTCCTTACATTTTTTTATATCAGATGTCGACGCAATATTGCTTCACGTCTGGAATCGTTTAAGTTACAAAAGCACAATTCTTTTCCTTTTAAATAACCAAACTCATAATCTGACATATTGTAGCATTTAAATATAGTAGTACAGTAATATGGCTTAACCTTAAATTAATTCTTAAAGAATTATACCTACTTAACCAACGACAATGTTTTAAAAATATTCATTTAAATGCAAAGCATGGATTCACAAATCCCATCTTTCCTCAAAACTAACTTCGAAGTTAACGTAAAAAATCTCGAAATCTTCATGAAATTTTTAATGTTATTTTTTGGTATATTTTTTTCTAAATATTTCTATTCCAGATTACACTTTAACTCGTAACTGCGCTCATTAACTTGAGAAAATTTTAAAAGCTTTCACTACTGTAAAAGCCTTTCTGAGTCTTTCGCTTTATTATCTCTGTGTTTTCCTTTATCGTTTAGGGAACGAAATACTTTATGTTGCGAAAAAGCATCAATTTCTATCTACTACTTTTCTAGGATTTCATATTATATTTTCAAATATAAAGTCTAGCTTCTTTCTCGAATATTATATTAGAGAAACTAAAAACGACGTATTTAAAAAAAATTAAATTAGTACTGTTTTAATGAATAATTAGTATTGTAAGAAATACAAAATATATATAGGGCATGTGTGTGTGTACGTGAGTGCGCGCGTATGATTATTTAGTTAGTTTTATGACATAATTTTCAGGGAAATAATTTTTATTTACGATAATTGTAATTAAGCTTCCATGAGACCGTCATAATCTCACTGGATTTCTCCGGCCGTTTAAATAATGAAATTTCATTATACTTCATTACAAGTGTCTATATATTTATATATATATATATATATATATATATATATATATATATGTGTGTGTGTGTGTGTGTGTGTGTGTGTGTGTGTGTGTGTGTGTGTGTGTGTGTGTGTGTGTGTGTATGTGTGTGTGTGTGTGTGTGTGTGTGTGTGTGTGTGTGTGTGTGTGTGTGTGTGTGTGTGTGTGTGTGTGTGTGTGTGTGTGTGTGTGTGTGTGTGTGTGTGTGTGTGTGTGTGTGTGTGTGTGTGTGTGTGTGTGTGTGTGTGTGTGTGTGTGTGTGTGTGTGTGTGTGTGTGTGTGTGTACATATATATATACATCTGGAACTGATTGACGAGAATTATATGATTATCATGCTCTCTAAATAATCACGAACTCTGTGATATTGTCGACAACAATTCACGTAATTCGAACCCCACTATGGAAACGTAACGGGATTTCATGGAAAGTATTTACCGAAGTGGAAAACACAGAGTGAAACAATTACGTGACTAGCAAATCGGCGACAGTTACAGTCAACTACAACTTCACAGTGTTAAGCCCTTTAAAGTCAAACTTTACCGTTACCCGTTCAAACTTCTGTAATTTAAATAACCTAAATTACTTCAAAATTTTAATAATTCGTTCACAATATCTTAATACTCCATAAATAAAATAAACAATGTTTAATTAAGATAATAAATCTTTAAAAATGTCTTTAATATGCCTAAGTTGTATTACATAAATGAAAATAGGTTTTGAATAAATGATAAACCACCTGAATATCAGGTCAAAGATTAAATAAATGAAAATAGGTTTTGAATAAATGATAAACCACCTGAATATCAGGTCAAAGATTTTCTTCGACTCGATATTCAACCTGTTTATCATTAAACATTATACATGTTTACATGTATACTCATTATCCCATTAAACATTATACATATAAAAATTATACATATTTGATCTACTATTGTTTAACATTGGAATTTTTATAGTTAACATAAAAGAGTCGACAAATATTTTTAGGTATAAAGTAAAAGTTTGAGTTATATTAATTTTATAAGTTAATTGAGTTGATTTTTAAGTTAATAAACTGATTATATATAAAATTATAAATAAATATATATATCATATTATAATATATACATTATATTTTATATACATTAATATGTTACGAGCTCTCCACCCTTTTATTTTTAGTCAGAAACAATTCAAGATGTTCGAGTATAGCTTTAAGAAATTGTGTTGTTTCTTGTATCAGTTTGAAATGAAGGGGCGTTTAAAAACAAGTAGTTTTTATATATTTTTTTGGTCTAGGTTGAATCTTGTGATAAATTTTTATGATTGTAATGTTTTCATGATTGATTTTCACCTCTAGATAACTACTATATTTTTGCGTAATTGACTTCAGAAAGAAGGCTTTGATAAGATTTTACCTCCATAAATTAAAATTATTTTTAGCACTAATAATTTTATGAGGGGTAATTATTTAGTGTATATTTTTAGGGGTTAAGCGTATATTTGTATACGAAAAAAATATATTATATATATATTATATTAAATATATAATATATTATATATAAATACGTATACGTATATTTATATATTTGACGAAAAGTATATTACATGGAAAACCAGATTAAAAACATTGTACGCACATTGATTTTATACGAGCAACATTTAATACGAAAATCTGAGTTAATTCATTTATAAATGTATTATTAAGGCAGATTAGTCTAATGTCGTCGAAGATAGATGGCTACGCATAATTTTAACTCAAACAATCCGAGAAAGGAAGATAATAGTGAAAATGATACTAATAATATTACAAAAACAGAATATTTTAACGAATTTCACACATTTCTGTAATATTTGTTAATCTTTGAAATAAATACTCTTGATTTATTATTTTTGAAAACATACGTCACCATTTTTTAAAAATGGTAAAAATTGAAGTTTAAAGTTCTCAAGTTAGATCTTGTACTTGTACTTGTTAAAGTACTTGTAAATGCGTAAAATCGACAAACATTCAATACATGGGGGAAATTCAAATAAAAGAATGGGTCCCGTTGACTTCTTTAGACGTTCGTTTAGACCGTATCTCCAGACGCTGAGCCCTGAGAGAATTCTTTAGCCAATCGTTTGTTTGCATAAATTTTTTATAAATGTCGAAATCTCCTTTGTTGTTTATTTCCACAACTTATTTCTTCTGTTTCTCCAAAAGTAATGATTATTTATCTCTCAATTCAACTTTCTAACACTTAGAAGTGGACGTGTGTTTCAAATATGCATTATTTTCATAATGGTTTTATAAATATTAAATGATTTACTTTAAATTATTTTACTTACACTTGATTTTTATGTTTAAATACTAGTATATTTGTGAAACAGAATCTACATAATTGACCATTTAAATAATACTTTGTGATTTTAAAAAAAAAACGTTTTACGATTTAAAAGACTTTCTAGTGGTTTATAGTTCGCTAAGAAGAGTTACGTTTTAGTTGTTGAGTATGCAAGTTACATTTTTGCTTAATCTTTTTCAAAGAATATAAATATCCTTATCGAAATGTTCAGAAACGGAAGAGCTTTAGTATTCTAAACAACCCGTGTTTAATCTTGAATTTACCGCATGGTTAACTCATTCAAGAAAGCAATTATAGTAGGCGTTAGAACATCCCTTCCGTACAGAGAAGGAAAGCCTGTTATCCTTAGGTAGGCTGCCCAACTTCCCACATTTTTAGTGAAAGATTTCCTGTGACTACACTAAGTAGGGTTTTTATATAAATTTAGTACTAGAAACGTTTTTAAATAGCTGAAAACCTTTAAAGTAAATTTACATCGATTGCGATTATAACTTTTTGAGTTACTCGTTTTCAATAAAAACGTATATAATCGTAAACCGTTTTCATATTTAAGTGTTAGGTAAAACATAAAATATCCAGATTGTTTTGTATTGGACGACTAGAGGTCGTTTTAAAACAGCAGTGTTGATTCAAAAAAAAAAAATCAGTTTTATACAGTTACGTGGAGGCCTACTTTGCTAGTCAAAGCAGTTTTACAGTAATCCTTTTTAAACATCTTTATGTTGTATCCTTTTAAAACTGTTTTATGTTAGTATATTTCAATCTACTTTGAAAAATATAAATGGATTATTTAACTCGGTTTCAAACGGTTTGTGCAGATCCTTTATAGTTACGTTCAAAGTAAGATTTTTTGTCGGTAAGAACATTTTTGTAGTTACTATTTATTAGGAATATACTGTGGTTGAATTTAATAATAAATACACAAAAACCTCTTAACCACAAACTTTCTTTAATTTACCCTTATGTACATTTCAGTTACAAAGTAGCCATCCTCAGAGGGATAACATACAAAGACTCGTAAGATACAAAGAGTCTTTGTATATTATCCCTCTGAGGATGGTTACTTTGTAACTGAAATGTACATAAGGGTAAATTAAAGAAAGTTTGTGGTTAAGAGGTTTTTGTGTATTTATTACAGTTATATAGGTATGTTATAGTAACTTAAAGCACTAAACATAGTTTAACAAAGATCCAATACTAGATAGTTTGAAACAGTTTTTTGGTCCAACGTAAATCTCTCCAAAACAGTTATATCGGTAAGTTATACCATGTGAAAACGATTGTGACTGTAGAAAATATCCAATTCATAATAGGTGTGCTCGATAGAAACTGAAAGCACTAAACATAGTCTAGCAAAAATCCAATACTAGACAGTTTAAAACAGTCTTTTAAAGACAAAACGTAACAAAGTTAGAAACAGTTTTAAGGATGAAATAGAAAATAAAACTGATTTTCTTAACTGGGAATCGATTCTCTCCAAGAAACATGTTTATCTGCTTTTATGAATAAATATTTAAAATCTTGCCTATGTTAGTTTGAGCATTTTACGAAGAAGTACAGTATCAGGTAGAAAGGTAATTTTAGAATTTAATTTTCTCCTTTTCAACATGTTTAAAATTCTCTGACCATGGCTACATTTGACAAATGAAACTTTTATACACACACAGACACCACACACATTATAAATGTGTGTGTGTGTGTGTGTGTGTATATATATATATATATATATATATATATATATATATATATATATATATATATATATATAATACGTTTTCTTGTTTAATAATTTAAAACAACATAAGTTATTCAAATACAAGAATATTTATTAATTTATATCCAAAGCTTTTCGTTGTTAAACAGTACCAACATCATCAGGAATGAAAATTACAATTTTCAGATTGTAATTTTCATTCCTGATGATGTTGGTACTGTTTACCAACGAAATGCTTTGGATATAAATTAATAAATATTCTTGTATTTGAGTAACCTATGTTGTTTATATATATATATATATATATATATATATATATATATATATATATATATATATATATATATATATGACGAATAGTTACTATCTGGAGTACATCAGTTCATTCTGCAGTCCATAAATTCGCAGTTCCGACGTTTTGTTAGAATCTCATCCAGCATTGACGAGGTGGAGCCTATTTAGGAGCCGAGTTATCTGCGCTCTTCACTCTCTCTTCTACTGTTGTTGGGTTAACCTCGTCAATGCTGGATGAGGTTCTAGCGAAACGTCGGAACTGCGAATTTATGGACTGCAGAATGAACGGATGTACTCCAGATAGTAACTATTCATCATATTTTTCCATCCGTGAAGGCGTACGTATCAGCATATATATATATATATATATATATATATATATACATGCATAGATTATCCAAGGCATTTTATAATGTTGAAAGGAAGTATGTTTCTAATTTTGTTTTACAACCATGCACTGTTTTACAGACACAGTGTTCATATATTATTTTAACATTAAATTTATTTATACACCTATATATTTCACTATATTTTAAAACATTTTATATATTTACATACATATTTGTAAAACACATTAAATGAGATGTACCCCATTCTCATTTCAGAGCCCAATACCCCGACGAAAAATAGGTGTTACTATAGTCAAGTGTTTACATACTAATATATGTTAAGGTGGGTAAGTGTAAACTAGTATTTGAAGTTGAAGAAGTTAAGAAGGAATAATAAATTAATCTCTTTTAAAAATATCAAATACAAACCCTTCTAAAAGATTAAGTAATGCATATATTGTCGATAATGATAACCAAACCTGTAAGCACTTCATGATTTATATAAAACATATAATACGAAAATTGTTTTTCGATGTACAGTTGTAAAGACACAATCAAAATATAACTGGGCGTAAATTTCGTAATACAATCATCAGCAAAGAGTGTATGATAAATTTAACAACTATAATATATTTCGGAAACTGTTTATCAGAACAATGAACTGATTTAATCGCGTGTGCTTTAAAAGTCTTATTGCGTGTGATATCCTGGAGTAGGAACAATTATTGAAGATTTTGTGGTTAGCCATTAGCAGTGTCGTTAATAATTTATCTATTTTCGCTCTTATCCCTCTTAATGATAGGCCTGTGATAATAATTTATTGCGAACTTTATTTTGTATTTCAATGAGGTAATCTTTGTCCATTATAGCCGAGTTACATTTCTATACTGTTTTAGAATCCTATTATATATAAAATGTTTTTAAAAACAACTTTAGCCTCAGAAAGAATTTATTACAAGAATGATTAAAAAATAACAAAATCGATTTTATTAATAAATGTATCTGTAAACTGAAGTTCAAACATTTTTCCTTCAGTATAAATTTAAAATATGATTTACAGTAGAATCTCGATAATAAGAGGTAAATAGCACCGAGACAAATGAAAATATTTGATTGGTGAATACAATATGCGCCCAACCTAATCGTTTATGTTATTTCAACCTAACCTAGTGATAAGGTACATTTTAATGCACAAAACATTGACTAACGAATTCCGAAAACCTGCCAACTGTTATATTTCAAACTGTGTTTCATAAGGAAACCACAGATTGACAAAGTGCGAGTTTCTAGCCGCAGCTGTACTGATTTTGCCTCTACTGTTTGTTGACTTTTATACTTATGTACTTAGTTATAGTCTCCAATCCAGAATGTAAACTCTACCATTGTTGGACTTATTACTTCAGCAGAACGTTCTCAAGTTATTACATTAGGACAATATTCAGAAAATGCTTCAATAGTTTTCAACTTTTGTTACAACAGCCAATGTAATACGTAATGGGTTTTAAGTAAATTTTCACTGCGTTTCACTATCTAAAGAACTGTATTACATATCTCATTTATCAAACCACCAATATTATTTATTGTAACCTTTTTTATGCATTGAACAACTGTTTGAACATTTAAACATTAATTTACAATAATTATTAGTCTTAGAAAAATAATATTACCACTCCTTTAACTTATCCGTCCTGGACTTTAGTCTACGCTATTACTTCACTACCAAGGTCTCTAACAGAGTGCTGGTTACTAAAAATATTAACACCTATTGCAAACATTTTCTTGATCATTTTCTCTTTAGTTACATTGACATTTTTTTCTAAATCATTTTCATGATAATATCAACTCACACCTGAAATCTAGATAGGATAATAACGAGTACTAAATGAAGGAAATACTTCCTGCAATAACAATAGATATTTAATCTGTAATAATTTCTTGAGACGATATATATATAAATTGAGACGGGCTCAATTTAAGACTCAGATTAAAACGTTTTCCATAAAAAGACTATTTTTGATAGATGTCATCTAACATTAATCACTTTATAAACATAAAAATTAACTATTTGTAAAATATTATAAATATAACCCATTTCCAAAACACTGATTTGATTTGTCCTGATCACAATGTTTTTCAGACTAAAATAACATTTGAAAAATATGTAAGCAGAAATGCTAATATTTCAGAGTCACTTCGACTGTGTAGATGACGTTAAGTAAATGCTCAAAATGAATCATTTTTCTAACTGCTAGGCCTACAAAATAGCAAGAACAATTTAAAACATTTCTATTATAATCATACCCAACATTAATAATCACAACCAATGTCAAACCACACAATTATTTGTCTCAAATCTGCTTAAATAAAAACAAAACAAACAAGTTTCACTTCATTTTCAATTTAAATCAATTGTTTATCAATAACCACTGTATATAAATTATAATAACGTTTTATAAGGGAGAGTTTTTGAGATTCTAAAATATCTAGTTAAATTTATATGACTATGAAAATCTGACAATTATTTCTATTTTTTTTAATATATGATCAATTGCTTTACATTGTTTCCTACAAGTTTTAATTTGAAAATTCAATAAGCTACAGATTTAAAAATTGTAATGAGTAAGTAAAAATGTTTTGTCAGAATGTTTAACGTTGATAAGAACATACTTTAATTTCATACAAATAAATATAAAGACACTTAAAATTGTATCTATCGTTAATTTTTTATATAACAATAAAACTTTCCAGATAAAACATAAATTGACAACTAATGTTAATTTAAATAGGACCTGTTCACAGTGAGAAATCCCCTTCCACGTCGCGCAGAGTATTGACTTGCTGGTAGTGTCCCACAAGTGTTTTCTTTTCGTTTTCAATGGAACATCACCTCAGATTTCCATATTGACAAATTTTAAGTATTATTTTACCATAATCACCAAATGACAAACTAATTCAGATATATTTTTAAAAAGTGTAGCATTCATGTTTTACGCTGATTATAATCATACTTACAAAATTACAGGATGTACTATATTAAACAATAATTATTCCTTAAGGATAAAATAGGATATTAAGCGGGACCACTTAAACCCCCTGCCCTAATTATGGCAAGTGTCTAGTGCTACATCCACAAGCCGTTAGCATCCCAGAGACACATGAAGCTTGGTTGTCTATACTTAACACTATTGAGTTTTTTTATGTATAATAGGAAGTTAGTGACATGAAAAAGAATGGTATCAAGTGAAAAGCGGGATGATAAATCCTAGCAGAAAAGAAACATTGCCAGGAAAACCCAGGTGTTAAAATGGCCTTATTATAATAAAAATTTATTACCTTGCAAATACGTTGCTAGTGATCCTGTTGGGATAGTGCCTTGCTCTTCGTCTTCTGGGGGTTTCTCAGAGCAGCAAGAAAGCATGCAAATTTGAATCGATTTTTTTTAAACTTTATTTTAAAACCAATTTTTTTTTTATTCTATAGTATGACATTAATACTGTATGTAGTATAGTGTATTAATTACTCTATAAGAGAATTTACTATCCTACATAAAAACATTCCTTTATAAACAACTTGCCTAATTTATTATTAAAGTTTTTAAGTTTCTAAAAAACGTATTAAGATAAAAGATTTTAATCGCACTTGGCGACCGTCGTTAGTGTTTCCTAAATTTATTTAATTTAAAAGTTCTGTAACTCGGTAATTGGTTAATTTACGTTAAAGTTTTGCGGATCGTCATAGACAATAAAATACTCCAGAAAAACATTGTCAACTAATACGAAACTTAATTAATTTAATACTTTCTTAACACGAAAGTATTTTAAGAAAAACTTATTGGATTAAAAATAATAACTCGAAGGTGTGACATTAGTTTTATATTTATCTTTGAAAATGTCTGTTTTTTATTGAAGATTCGTATGCATTTCTGAGGGTTTTATCACTGATGTTGGGAAAAGTTGTCTCGAATCTTCTGACAAACTGGTAATTCAATTGAGAGAGCAACGGAGGAAGGGCTTGTTATAATTAACAGACACCGCTGATAATTTGCCGGAAATTAAGCATGAAATAAACAGTTTAACTGTTCACCACAGCGGGATTTCAAGACTACCAAACAGTTTTTAAGTAAAATTCAGGTTAAAGAAAACTTTATATATAATATTCTATAATTCAATTTTGCATTTTCCATTTTTTATTGTGTTTGAAGATGGTAGAACTATATCTGAAATGTTCAAATAATAATAAAAGAAGCTAATTTCAGCTACTACGTTTAGTATCGCTTAGCAAAAAAACCTCAAGATGGGCAACATACAAACTGCAAGTTCATAATAGAACATTAACATTTTTAAATTTCGTTTTCAAGAATTTGTTCAAAGTAAAGTTTAATTCTGTAGAGCGTGCTAGCATTGTCTGTTCAAAATTCTAAGAACTAATTTCTTATTATGTAAAGCTAATTACTATATATAATATTATTAGGTTTAATACAGGTAATTAGGTAACGATCTATTTACAAAGAATGTGAACATTATTCTGTAAAGCAAACCAAAGTAAATACATATATCAAAAAAATTATATCAACTTACAATATTATTTTTGAAACAAACATTGATAATTTTATTACTAACCTATAAAATTTTGTTATTACAATTGCATCATTAATACATTGGATTATTTCGTAGCTAAAGTATATATTTGTAGGGTATTATATTGTAGTACAATTTAGAAAGCTATAACAAGTATCTTTGCAAGTTATTTTACTGTAGCGAGAAACAAGGATTAAACTTTGTTTGTAACACCTAGAAAAGTCTTAGCATAAGCCACAGCAAGGCCGTGTTATCTGGTAACTTTTCCCGTATTATAAAGTTGTGAATAGTTTCTGTTTCTAATTGTTTTCACTCACAGACGATACGTCTTGGAGAACTTTTAATTTCTTAAATCTTCACTTGAATTCAGTAACCTGAGTGGAAATCGATAGAATTACAATTACGACTTGGTAGAATACCAAAGATTATTTCTAATACATTCAATTAAATTAGGAAGTATTATAAAATGTTCACATGGAAGTTCACTTTTACAATATACAGTACAGGCGCGTATCCAAGATGGGGCGATCTCCCCCCCCCCCCTAACCCTCAAGAACTTTGGGTTAAAAATCGACAATATATTATTAAATTAGGACTTTTTTCGATAATTAAGTTATTACATATTCTCAAATATATACTCAAATATATAAAATCCTAACTGTAATAAATATAATAATAATTTTGTAACATTGTAATGCTCTTTGAATAATTACAAAAATAGAATCACTTATCAAATACTAGTTTATATTTATAAATACGCTCGAATTTTAACTTAATTTACTTAAGTTAATTCGTCTTTTATTGTAAATAAAAAATTAATGTTTAATTTGAAAATGTGACGCGTTCCCTCGACATACCATCGTAAACGTCTAAACGTTTTAACAACAGATAGCGCTATTGCAGCTTAGTCTCGAACATATGATTTTCAATACGTAATTTTGCAAGCGTAATATTCGCAGTTGACTCCGGAATTGTTCGTGTTGGAAGAATAACTACTTATATTAATTAATAAACTATTTTTATAATAATAGCTTATTATAAAATTAATAATATTCTCTAGCCATGGGTGTTATCGAAACTGGAATAATTATTAAAAAGTCTAGTTTTCTACGAATCTTATTCACATTCTAACGCAAGCGTAGAAAGAACTTTTTCTGTTATATGTTTTTACAAACACGCACACGCGCGCGCGCACACACACATATTATATATATATATATATATATATATATATATATAATGCAACAATCGCCCCCCCCCCCCAAAGCAAGTCGCTGGATACGCGCCTGATACAGGAAACAATAAATTCATTTAAGACGTTACTTTATGGCCAAGAAACAAAAATACAGGCAACGTGTACACAAAATATGAATACTTTTTCTTTAATTAAAATTTTAGTGTGTAACAAACTTTCTTCATTGAAAATAATTTAAAGTAAATTATTATAATTTCTCCTTCATCACTGCTTAAAATAAATTCTTCCGTAATTTTGTTTTAGAATCACTTTGAAAACTCTTTCGCCTGAAATTATCTAAAATTGAGCTTCCACAATTCCACTCACTACTTTGAAACTATTTACATTTAAACTCCTCTTCTACCTAAAATGGGTAAATTTTACATATAAATTGTTTTAATAATAAATAAAGTTTTCTATAAATTATGGTTTTAAAAGACTTCTTTTGATTGACATAGGCTATCTTTTGCTGTTAGTAAACACTGGCAGAAGTATAATTTATCGTCTTTAAAGAAATAGCTCTAACCTATAATGTGGGGAACTAGGTGCAGGTATAAACGGTTACATACCTGAGATAGCAATGCTCTCTATCGGGAACATAGAGAAAAAAACTACTCGCTATCTGTATTACTGTTGAAGTTATTATGAATGTAATACAATCGCAGGAAGTAACATTATTTGATAAATAATACTTCTGTTGTATAACACAGCTTCGTATTGAACATTTAATCGAAAGTACAATGAAAAAAGCAAAACTACGTTGGCAAAATTACGTCGGATGATATTACGTTGTGAAAAGGTTATGTTGGGCTCTTTTTGTACTAAAAATTTATTTTAAGAAAACTTTTTTTCAACAAACCATACTAAAAATCAAACGATAAATTAAACTTTATTTATGATACACTATTAGGTTTATCGATTTCAATAATAAAATATTTCCTTAGTCAATTATTTATTTTCAACATTGATATAGTGGCCTAAAAGTATTGTTGTAGTATAACAATGGCATAAAACTAATCATTTGCCTCTCGACATGCCCAGCCTTTTGAACAGTCCCACAATCATTTAGGATACGTACACTCTGCGGTAACGGACAGGAGCGCTACAACTAGTTACTGCTGCGCACACAAATTACTACTAAGTGAGCATATGTTCTTAATTCAACTGTACGTATGCACAAAGTGATCTAGGACCTCCGACGTTGAGAACATATTCAGATCCTAACAGAATTATACAATGTAGGAAGAGATATCACATAAAGATAACATACTGTTTTCAACAGCTTAAATTTCTGGTTGACGTAGTGTGCAATCATATATTATTTACAGCATTGTTTTTTTGCAATATTTAAAGATAAAGTATGTTTTATAAAGTGTAAAAAGGTAATTGTTTTTACAAATATTTTTGAAATTTGTATTAATTGAAATATAATTCAACAATTTATGTTTAGTACGTATTCGCCAAAATATAGTGTTTTGTATGTATAGGAATAAATAAATATTTGTAATATTCAGTTTTTTACATTTAAAAAAAGTAATTTCTTTTTTCATTTATACTACGTAAAATTTTTCATACGTTAGGCATTTAAATTTATTTTTCAGTATAAGGTTGGGTACAAAAAAGCTCGCTAAATTTAAAACCTTTATTTGTGTATAATATTTCATATTTTTAAACAAGTACATTGAACAACAATATTGTTTATATTTCGTCCAATAACATTAAAAAATAGTGTGTATTAATAAAAGATCTTTTTAAATTATTTTACAAGAAAGACTTATTTATTAGTTTATATATTATTTGTGTGTGTGTGTTTGTGTGTGTGTGTTTGTGTATGTGTGGTGTGTGTGTGTGTGTGTGTGTGTGTGTGTGTGTGTGTGTGTGTGTGTGTGTGTGTGTGTGTGTGTGTGTGTGTGTGTGTGTGTGTGTGTGTGTGTGTGTGTGTGTGTGTGTGTGTGTGTGTGTGTGTGTTTGGGTAGATCTCATGTTTTATCTGAAATTTATCAAAACGTTTTCACAACAAATTTTATAGTTGTAATCATCAAGAATATTAGGATATAAATTTATCTTACTTGGATTTAAAAATGGAAACTTTATAAATTATTATCATTTGAATATTGCGAAATGCGAATGTTTGAACAATTATTCACAATCCACAAGCTAATTATCGAATAATAATAATCGAATTAAAGCTTTGAAAATAAATTTTAATAAAACTGAATGATTTTTTAAAAGTTGACGTTTACTTTTCATAACATATTTCCATTCGTTTTCTATATTAAAGTAAACTCGAAGCAAACTAAATTGAAAGAATAAGTTTATTTTTTTAAAATAATTAATTCACAATTTCAGTTGTAAATTATACCTCAGAGGAGTGAGCTCACTGCGTTCTGTAACAGAGAATTCCCTAGGTTACATTTTATAACGACATAACAGATAAAGACACAACTTAATACTGCAGAGTATTACGAAACATATTTGTGCATATTTCCTGTAGTAGCCTAATTTTTGTTTTAAAATATGTAAAGAAATATAAGTTATTTGTTTGAATCGAATGTGTAAAAGAGTAATTAATTACCTTATACCGTGATTTACATAAATTACGTAATTCATATATATATATATATATTTTAAAGCGTAATATTAAATTTCGAACAACATCTGTTTTCAAATTAAATATTACATATTAAGTTATACAACTTAAAATATTACATTTTAAGTTTCAAAATGTTTTAGGTACTTATCAAGACTTGAAATTATGACTATTATCGTCCACGTAGGCTATACAAGGGTTATGATTTAGGAGGATTAAGGTAGAGAGACTAAACCATCTTGAGGAAGATATAATTAGGAAGCTATTACATTTGCAAGATCGAGTACCTGAAAAATACTTACTATTTGTCGAACCCATAGAGATGTATTTGTCCGTTACACTCCCTTGTAAGAAGAAGTATAGGAGAGTTTAGATGTAATTGGATAGAACTTTGTAAAAACAAAATGATCCTCTAGCACTGTGAGCGGAGAAGAAATTATGTCATCACATAGACAGAATCACTGATATAAACTAGGTCTCAACCACTTTGAAGATATGAGTCTACTCGGTAACTGAATTGTAAAATATATGTAACTATTTTAAATATAAGCAAATAATCTTTAAAAGAAGTAAATGAGTATTAAAATTTTTTTAAAATAATCTTATCATTACTGAGCTGGAAGGCGACCCTACAAAATTACACAGAAATAAAAAGGAAATAAACAGAATGTTGATAATCCAAAACACTGAGGATAAATTCGCCCTGTGACTAACGGCTTCATAAATTAATCTTGAGAGGTCAAATCGACCATACTATGGATTAACTTGTGTATAAGCACTACCAATTTGTAAATATGCAAAATTGCAACTATGTGTCACATAAAGATAACTAACGTTTCACTTCTAAAGAATAGTTGATGGAATGTCTACTGTCTTGAAGAAGTAAGAGTGAATATCAGGCCCGTGACAGTTTCAAAACCAATTTTCACTTTCAACTCTTCGATATGGAATTCAATCTAAAACTTAACATTCCAACCGCCAGGTTTTTAGTGCAGTTATCTTGTTTTATCGGTTACTTTAATCATTTTTTAAATGATTATCTATGTTTATCTCATAATTTTTAAAAAGAAAATATAAATTGTTTTACTGAGCGAAGTATTACAGGAAGGATGACCGTAATGAATTGTGTACACTGTTAATTTATTATACACATGTAATCACGGTCTGAAGGTAAACCAAAGTGAATAGAGTTTTATATAAATAACAGGCGTCCCTTTAGATTATGCAATAATGGTGAATTTTTAAATCACAGAATGATAATATCAGTGGTGAAATATTAATCCACAACCCAAACACTCCCATTTTGATTCTATCTAATGGAATGAATTGCTCCAATCAAACTTGTTCCTAATCCTGGACGAACTTTATTATTCACCGCAGCTTCAATTAAACAGGATAACGACATTAGCGCATTCCTTATCGTGGCTAATTCTGTAATGGCCGTCACTGTTTAGCCCTTCTGATTATACGATTAAATTATGTGTAGAGGAACATTGTTTATAGCAGATATTGGTTATGTCTGTATGCTCGTTATGTACCCTAATTATAATAACATTAATTTTGTGTTTCGATATCTAGTATAATTACATTTTTTGTATTCGGTTTTTCAATTATTAATATACATATTATCTTAAAGAATTACGTTGTAAAAAATTATAACAAACTATTTACATTATACATTTTTTGTTTTATTATTAATTTTAAAAACATATATAGTACGGATCACATAACCGAGCACTTGGTCCTGAGAGATCGCATGAGATATCTGTCACTATCACTTCTGAAAACAGTTTAAATATTCAGAAAG
>JBAIZL010000004.1:224567272-224602272 GCA_036971475.1 Prosapia bicincta
GAAATATGTGTAGACATATCGGATGCAGAAGATGTTGATGTATAGAACATTCTCAATATGTAACAATTTTAGAAATGGTAGTTCACGAGAAATCTCGTGCGATCTCTCAAGGCCAAGTGAACGGTTACATGGTCCGTATTATACCTTGTAGTTAGTTGCTCTCTTTAATTGTAAAATATGCTTCGGATGCAGTAAGACTTTGAAAATCGTTTTTTTTTTTGTGTGATATCGCACAAAAATATTCAAAGTATTCAAAAAACCAAAGCGGGGCTGAAACAACATGATTTTATTTCGTTCTAGGTATATAATATAATTTACTTCCTTACATTTTACTTACATTATAATTTCCTTTGGTAATTTTAAATATCACTTAAACTTTCCATTAATAATATTTTCTTATGCAATTGAGAATTTAATATTTTAATTTAAATAACAATGGCACATTTATACATTTGTGTGATATAGATTCGGCAGTAAAACGTTGAATGGATAACCTAAACCTGAATAGATTTAAAGAACTAACATTACAATGTATGATTTACTATGAATTCATATCACTTCTATTTTTAAAGACGCTTTCTCTTACTTGAATATATGTGACTGATATTTTTCAGTTTTCTACTTACTTGTCTCTGAGAAACTTACAATAATATTATTGTATCGTTGAATATTAAAAATACAAAGTATCATTTTTTCAATAATGTAAGGATATTTTCCGTGACGTATTCGTCGTCGTTTGTAAATTAGGTGATAACTTTGCAGTGTGTTGTATTTGCGTAACTTGCATTATAATTACAAGTAAATTAGCACAGCTAGCAATGTACTGGTTTGGTAATGTATCCAAAAGTAAAATAAATTTAAGCGAAAATAAAATGAAATATTGTTTAAAATAGTTTAACCCAAGTTACCATTCTCGTCGGTTTCCAAACATAAACATTTAAGAATGGAGAAGAAATCAATATCTCGGCCTGGGATATTCCGATTAAAGCTCTGTTAATTAAAGTAATTGTAAAGGCTGTGAATTGTCATAAATTACGGGCATAACCAAGTCTCTCTAGACGAAACAGTTACTTAGACCAAATTAGGAGGCCAAGCTATTGTATTATTATATTACCTAATACATAAAAATGTTTTCAAAACTATTCCCCATATTGATTATATACAATTTTACTCTACAATATACAATGCAATACTATTTAATAATAAATTAACTATTATTTAGCATAGTGTCTAGTGCTAAAACCCTTTTTCTATTACACCTTTTTAATATGTAATTGAACTCTGCATACTACATTAACCTAATCCCACTTTGTAACTCTAGTAGTAGTAGAAGAAGAAGTAAAGTTTTTATTGTAAAGCATCTACTTTGTCTACTTTGGTGTAAGAAACGAATCTATGGGTGACCCAAAAGGTTACTTTCATAAAAATGTAGGCATGCCAACTTTTGACTTAATGATATAATTATACAACTATACAAATGGAATCCATTTGAAAACATCGGGTAAATGAGCTCATTAAATCATACTTAATGTAATCAAAGTTTATTTGCAACTTGTAATTATGTAAACCACTCATGAGATTTTAGTTAAACAATACTGATTATTATTTAAAATTCATTTTATTGATGGTGTATTTTAAATTCCCGTTGAAGGGCAGTAGCAGAATTATAACCCACATTCCGAAGTGTTGCCTACAGTATCTTTAATTTATTCAACTATCAAACATTTGTCTGTAATATTTTTGTATTATTCCTGACGAAATACTCGTATAAGATTTTTGTATATTTTGAGTGTTTATTGTGTATTTATTTCGTTAATACACTTTTGTCTAGTAAGTACTTACACACTCTCACATGACTTCTTTAATATGTCCATCATTTTTTTTTGTAGTTCAAGGTTTTAAAACACAAAACTAAACAATTTTCTCTATAGACTTACTGACACAAGTCAATACACATTGAGAGATTCATAAATTTCAAGATGAACGATACAATAATTAGTTTTAGAACTTATTACATATAAAGGTTCATTGTTAAGATTGTTTTTATAAATAATAAACAATAAGCAGGCCTAATTTAGATGAAAACGTGCAACCGAGCAAATTCAGTAATTTAAAATGTAAATATTTTCAATAGGGGTGGGACAGTTCCGATTCTTGTTTTTAGAGATTGTCGAAGCTAATGGTATCGAGTAATCGTCGATACTCGATTTTCAATTGATTAAATTGTCGATTTCGATTCTTGTTTTTCTTTAACTGTTAAAATACGTGTGCGGTGTAATTTATTGGGAAAAACATTAATTATTAACTATGCCTTATTAAATTTGTTGCTTCGATTGATTTAAACGATTGAATCTTATCTCACTCTTACTCAGGTGAATTTGACTCTCTCTCTCTCTCTCTCTCTCTCTCTCTCTCTTTCTCTCTCTCTCTCTGCCCCTCCATCTCTGGCTGCCACCGCTTCATAGATATCAAAACATTACACAAATAAAAGGGGTAGTACCACTTTATCCACTGAAGTGGTTATTACTGAGGTGATATTGTTATTGCGAACTGAAGTTCACATTTGTAATTTTAAATAAATCATTATTTTTATCCAAAATGTTTGTCTTGATTTCAGAAATTCTTATTCATAAATCAAGGTTGAACGTTGTGTGTAGCCTACTAAATGAGGTAAACTTTTAAAAGGTTTCACCATATGAACAAGATGCTAACTCAATTCATTATTAGAGAATATCATGTGAGCCTATATAACTTAAAAGAATCGAGAATCGAACAAAAACTTGAGAATCGAAATCTATATTCCAAATTAAGAAAATATTAAGTATCAGTCCATCCTTAAATCTAAAACATAAATAAGTATCACTGAAACGTACTTATTTCGAGAAATATATTTCTCTTGGATTTTGTTGTCCATTACGATTGACGAAGGTTTAACGGTTTTATTTAATTAACTTTGGCAAGTCGTTAATTTATTTAACAAAAATGTAAAATATTTCTTTTATTTTCAGAAATAATAATAATAATGGTATATCATGTTGTAAAAATGTTATTCACAACTTTCATACTTCTAACACATTATTTAAACACTGTAATTTTAGGGGTGTAATTTATAAACATTAATCACAAATTTAAACTTTAGGATAAGTCACAAAATGTAGCTTGGGGAACAGACTAATAAAACCAGTGAATGGTTTTTCCTTTGCGTGGCTAGACGTATAAAATGTCGCTTATAAAATGCAACTCATGAACCGCAATCTAATAATGATTATCTAGAAAATGTTCCTTAAATCTGGGATATTTCTGAATAAAAAATATACCTCTGTCATCTAGACCGTCGCTATTACACTTTGTTTTGCAAGTTTGTATCTATCAAAGGAGATCACGATTATGCCTTGATTGATAATTCTGTGTGCTATCTGTTAAAACGATGTTAAAGTAGTTTTATTATTTTTCTTCTTCTTCAGAACCACTAAATTTAAATAAGGTAATACAAAAATAAAACACCCTTGTTTATTTACATGTTCTTGACTCAAATAACAACGGTGTTTTATTTATATATTATTGTTGTTGTGAGTGGGCATACACAAATTAAATATGGTAAATTGTGTGCTTAGCCGCAAACATCAGGATTAGACCCTAGTTTAACAATAACCATCAGTCGGAGCCTGGCGAAGGCTATGAGTCGATGGTTGAGAGCACTTGATTTGCGGCTAAGCAGAATGTTGATGTGGGTCGATCGTATATGGAGGTAAACCGAGAAGTGATAGACACGGTGAAACCACGAATACCCAAACACGTTATACATGTCATGCGTAATGATATCGGATATGATGTTTCTGGAAACAAAACCACAGAGGCGGGATTATAAAGAAAGATTGTGAGGAAAAAAGGGAACTCATCTGAAGAGCCTTAAAAGTTGGTTCCTCAACTCTGATGTTGCCATTGAATAAGATAAAAGTACAAACAGTTACTAGAATCCAGAAAAGAGAAGAACTTTAGGAAGCAGAACGTATGTAGCTGTAATGAAAGCAAAACCAATAATCTCGAGCTGTACATGATAATAACGTAGATGAACGTGGATGTGCTAATGTCTACCAACCTTAAGACTCATATCGAGTGAAACGGTTCTTGCTACATTTATTAAATAAATCATATGTGACTGGACTACTGACCTTGGATCCCACATTACCTGCTCTACTGAAGCTTAACTTTATTTTTAACATAAAATATCTTTCGTAAGAAGTTGAAGTAAATTTCACAATTTAATAACGTGAAACTAATTCTACTTCTAATTTTCCTCAAACAGTATGTTTTTCAATTTTTTTTGCTAAATTTTAATTGCTCGGTTCAATCACTGAAATTATTTTTGCGTGCAAGTTTGAAGACGTATTATTTATCAATATAAATATAAAGATGATATTGATAATTAAATAAAAATGATATTGATAATTAAATAAAGATGATATTGATAATTATTGATATCAATAATCACCATTTTGCATGTTTCGTCATTTCGTGCTAAGTAACAAAGCTATTGTTGTAGAGAAGGTATATCTTATTAGAAACAAATTTAAAAATCATAATCTGCATTCAAAAGTGGAAACACGAAATGTCACGGAAGCAAATATCTGTTATCTGTCAGCAAAATTATTGTAGCTAATTAACCCATCTCCTAAAGTGACAGCAGTAATCGTATGTGGTTTGGAGCCCACTCACTGAGAGATTATTTAACGGAGGTCAACGTTTCTCCGTCATAAATAAAGATATAAAGGCATGCCATTTTATCTGCCTTTACCTGCATATAGTTTATTGTACATGTTACATATAACTTGCATTTTTTCAATTTACAAAAAAATAACTTATGTAGCTATTGGGCTGTATTTGTTGGTAGATTACTAGGCTTACATGGGTTTTCATTTATTTTATAAGAGTTAGATTGCATTTGTTACTATGGAAATTTATTGTTTTATTTATCATATATTTCATACATTTATTGTTGTTGTTATTGTTACGGTTAATTTTACTATCATTGTTTCAAACAAAAACTTTGTTTAATTAGTTGTAATTCACATTTTAAAAATATTATTTATTCATTTGTTCTTTTGACAAAGTTTATTTCTATTATAATTATTATAAAAAACAAATTTGCAAGAAATACATGTGATAAAACATCTTTCCCAAGCTGTTTTCAAATCCTTTTATATAATAAATATGTATATAAAATTAATTCGTAAAATGAATTATACTATAAATAATTTTTTAACGGGATGAAAGAACACTTAAATGCTATATAGGTTTTAAATCAAATAATAGCTGAATTAAAGATGAACTTTGGTTAAAAAAGATACTTTACAAGTTATACTTTTACAAAATTAATATAACAATAATAAAATTTATTTAATTTTTAAAAAACAACATTGTTACTATCTTCAGTATTTTTGCAACAAAAACATGGCTTTTTACTTTGCTGAGCCTCCACCCTACTTCCTGATCAATGTGGCATTATCGAAGAGCAGCATAATTTTTATTCGTTACTGTCAGAAAGAACTTGCCCACGCATATTACAATAAAGGAAAAGAGGGGGGGAAGAAGGTTTTTCTTGTTTCTTTTCTTTGTGTATTGACACATTGAACGAAGAAGGGTTTATGTTCGATCGTATCGTGTTTCCGTTATTTTTACTCCTGAATATTACAAAACAGTCATGACGTAATATTTGTATTATTAATGTGTGAAAGAATATTAAAATGAATTGTATATCTTCGCCACCCAAGTTGACTATCAGTTCAAGATATTAAAATCTTGTATTTTTTACCAAACAAACTAATATGAAAAGGCGCGCCTGAAGAACTCAAGCCCGCGCACGTAAATTACACATTGGTTCATTCAACAACTTGGAAGCACCTGCAGCGTATTTTCTTTTTATTTTAATAAATAAAACTTTCTACACACAAATAAAACTTTATTTAAAACCTTATGTACATTTCATTTGCAAAGAAATTTAAGGTCATTACTATTATTATTAATAACTATTATTATTCAAGTTAATTATTTGTTATGTTATTTTTGTAATACTTTCTTCTGAAGATGATTACTTTGCAATTTAAATGTGCATAAATGTTTTAATAAAAGTTTGTTTGTGTTTAAGAGGTTTTATTTGTTTAAATTAATTCGTTTGCATATAATTAATACTCATAGATGGCATGCTCTGATTGCCAGAGATACGTAATCCAGACTAGTGCACGACTTGGAATGCCAAGTCTTAGTTTTCAAATCTTTACCTTGTGTTATGAATTATATAAAGACAATTCCAAAAACATAAATAATTTCTGACTAAGCTACTGAAAAAACATATTTAGATATTAAATCGTGAGAAAAGTAAGTAGTACTATCTTCAACACACAATCATTAATTTATTCATCACACCTATTTTTATGGGAAGGTCTTCATCATCAAAGAATGAAATCATCATCTAGGTCTTCATCATCAACTAGATGAATTGACCTATGATTACACCAATAGTTATTCAAATTAAATTTATAAGTTTTGTAGTTATATACTATAAACTTTACCAATAAATCCGTAAAAAAATATATTACTGATTTAGACTTGTTGTTACTTATTATAGTTTGTTATAGTTTGTAACAATTGTACATATTTTTTCATTATACTGCATGTCAAAAATTTTGATAACATTTATTTTCAGTAAAACTCATATATTGAAAAATCTACTGTATAACTTCAGTGTGCTAGTGTATAAAACGTCACCCTGGTATTATGTTTTAAATATACCTCTTAGTAAATCTGGCCATCCGTGTATTATTAATAACTTAGAACATAAAATATAATTAAAGATATAGTATATTTACATACATTACAATTTAATCATACTGGAAATATAATGGAGTCATACTCCATAACATTTTACGAGTAATGTTTGAATTTTGTATTTAAAACTTTATAATGATGCTCGCACTATTTGACTAACGGGGACACTTACAATAGAAGAGGTTTGTTCCTTTGTAAGGTTTCAGCTTGAAGTAACCTGTATTGAATTATTAGAGTTTGTAAATAGGCAGTACGATTTTGCAGTAGCTTTCCATGCGCTAAATACGCTCCAATAACCACGAAATCAAACAAAAAGCCATAGAGTTAAACTGTCCATAACCAGTACGAAATATCATGCAGCTTAAAATATTTCGCTTAATATAATTTCAAAAAGACCCATAAATATATACTTTATCTCTTAGCATGCGGTTGTTTTTAAATTGTTTACATAAAATTTTGTACGACAAAGTAAACCAACTTTAAACAAATATGTCGTTTCCTTTGCCCAATACAATACATATGGTTGTAATTTGCATTTGTAAAACAGGCAACGGTCTTTTAAATAATAATTCACCTTCAACTAACAAAACTTATTTATAAAATTCAAAGATAAAATTAAATATATGATATAAAAGAAATATACAGGAGTTTGAGTTTTGCAATAGTGTTTCCAAAAGTCGTGAGAACCCCAATAGCACAAATTTCACATTATAATTTATTTTAAGCTTTTAAACATTATACTTGAACATGATTTTTAAAAACTTGCTTTTTATTATATTATTATTGATTATACAGCTATTATTTATTTGTATGACGATAATTCTGAATTATTTTAACTAGGATATATAACAATGTAACTAGGTTGGGTAACTAGGATATATAATAATGTATAATAATTTCATTTATATATGTAATTTGATTTAAATTTGCTGTGGTATTTGCTTTAAGGTTTCATTAACAGAAAATTAGTATTTATATATTCAGTGGTACACATGGCCGGACACGTGTATACAACTGCAGACTCAGTCAAAACACGGCGCCTTATAGGCAATTTAACGTCAAAGTTAACCCTAGAAGTGAAATCGTGAAGATGTTATGAAACTAAACTTTAAAAAAAATAATAAATATAAAAGAATTAATTCAACCAAAGTTTTTTAACTTAGTATAATTAAACAATTTCCTTTCGTGATACCCTCAACGATAAATACCCCGCTGGACAGATAAGGTCAAACAGAATACGAAGAAAATAACGATACAAAGGATAGAAACATTTGTGTCTGGAGCCCTTAGTACATGTGAGAATAGACCGATGCTTGATATTTGTTGGCAAAGGCGGATTAAAGGCGTGATGGAAAAGCAATCTCCCCTATAAAAGCTATCTTTTTACAAAATTAAATCCATTTACTGCAAGTTGGTATCTTTTTAATCTGACAAATCTAAAACGAAACATAACTATATGAAAACAGCTTTTGCTTGCACATTCTTCTTTTGTTTCATTCATTACTAGTAGTAAGAAAATATTTCCCATAAAAGTGACAGTTTTTGTTGTTACAATAAATTATAGTTGGAATTAATTTTAAAACAATAATAAAGATATGAAAATAAACTAAGAGTCAGGTAAAATAACGACGTTAAATATTGAATAAAAATAGTAAATTCTTCAAAAACATTAGTAGCAAGGAAAATAATTCCTTGAGAATTTAAAACTCGCCAAAAACACTACCCAGTAATATCTTATGACGAATTACATTGAATACTATACCTATTTTAAGGAACCGTTAAAACAAACAAAAAACTAATTAAATGACCACGGTAGACTATGTTTTACTCGATGTATTTCCCCAATACTAATAAACCCTAATAAAAGTCCATTTATAATACGATGATATACAATTTTAACAGGTAATACAATTTATAACGATTGTAACTTTTATTAGTTTTTATTCATGAACTTTATTACGGATTGTGCAATAGTATTTAAAATACAACAATTTCAAAAAATGTCCACTTTTTTCAAGTGGTCACTATTCAAACGTTTCAGTAGAATAATGGTAAACAAATATAGCTTAATTATCTGTAAAAATGGTATGAAAGGACAAACAAAATTCCAAACCAATTGAAATATAAAGATATTTATTGTAAAGTAAAGCAAAATTAAATTACTCAGTACGAAATTTGTTATTATAACAAGTTATGTAAGTTTTATATAATTTACTACTAAACAACTAACTTTATTAATGCCTAAGGAATTGACAAATTTCTTTTATCACACATGAAACGCAATGACTACAACGGCTACTAAAGGCAAATGATATGTTGATATATATTGGCATGTATATATATATATAACTTTTTAAAAGGCACATGTTTGTATTACCAACATAACTTCAAAATATCAAAAATACAATATACTAGCTATCCTTAAGTCGCGGTGTCTAAATAAAGTTTGACGTTATGTCAAATGTGTGGAACACTTTAGTGTAGTCATGTAGTCAATGATGTTTTAATGGCAAGTTGATTAGCTTTGATCGAGGTGGCATTGTTTCCAATTCAGGTCCTTAGTTTCACACTCCTTAGCAACCACTTTTTTCAAAGATGACTATTTCGACAAACTAAATAAATATTCGGGGCTAAAATGAAAGGTTCAATGTGAAACTGGATCAAGTTCAAAATTGTGTAACATAAGGAGAATTTTATTTTGTTTTGTTCGTAGAAGAACGTGTGTTAAGACCATGGTTACATAATTTTGAAGTAACTTTGAAAAAAGACTTTTTCGTAATACGTGAATCTATAGTATATTTTAAGTGAAATATTACTTTACACTCTTAATCTGGAAAGTGATAAACTATTTTCCATCGTAATAACAACTCTACAACAAGAAAGTCGATTTTTAAAATATTTCTCATTAGTTTTGGTTTACTTCTTCACTGAACCGCCCATTTTAACCAATTCCTAATTAAATCATTGCTTCAAATTTCTTGATATTATTGATTGTCTCACTGATAATTTATTAACCACTAGGTGTCACTGAAGATGCAAAATATTTCAGTGAAATATTTCAGTATTTCTTACATAAAAATCAATAATTATGTAAATATTGTCATAATTTTGTGGCTCGATTGTTTTGCATCAAAATACTCACCGTTTACAGTATTTTGGCTTTTAATGTACTTTAGGCTTCGTTATCTTATATATTTTTAATGAAAAACCATTTGATAGTTATCCAATTCATAATAATTATTTCTTTGACACAATTTATGGAAATATTATAAACCGTGTTCAACTTAACTAATATAACCTGATTTGCCATTTTGAACAACGTAGTTTGCTTAGTTGGGAAGTCCTGATCAAGACTAACGCGTTTCTCGACAGTTGCAGTGCACACAGAATGTTAATTCCAGACGAGCTGTAACCACTGCACTTCAAAGGAACCTTCAAACGCAGAAATCTGTTACTAAATATTACAATATCTTGATTGTTAGTCAATTTGAAGCCTCCAATGGGACACGAAATTGCCTCCTTAAAATTATTAGTTTGAAACTAAATAAGAGATAGATTTTATTTTGTAATAATTTATCAAAGAGATATCATAAATTACACACTAATAATCTTAATTATTTAATTTCTATAAAATTTTTAAACTATAAAATAGTTTGTTTCAATGTATTTTTATTTGTTTCGTTTTACATTCATTAGCAGGAAATTCTAATTAACTAATTATCGTTTCGAATAAAAAGACGGTTGTTTTAACGAAGGAAGAATGATTATTTATAGGACTAGGTTACAACAACTAATTTGTTGTCCTCGTGGTATCGACTGGTACTTGTCAGTTTACTCTTTGGACCGTAAGTTTAATAATGGCTTGAAGAGGACAATACATTAGTTGCAGAAACGTCGTCCTATTAAATATTTATTCTTAACTCGTTAAAATTCCTGCCTTTTTATTATACCTTATGCCATACGAGTGACAAAATAGTATTAACGATTTATTATTTCATACATCTCACTGCAGCATGTTTATACATCATTTATGGGTTCTAATAAATATAAATAGTTGAGGAAATGATGTTTTTAGAATAGCCTAATAAATAAGCTATAGTTCGTTGTTAGAAAAAAATTATTTCGTTATTAAAAACTTACAACCTACTGGTTGAAATTTTTCCCATGAAAAATATATAATTTTTTAATATGAGTTTGAGCTTAGATTTAGAAATCTAAAAACTGCACTATAGTATAAAAACATTTTTACTTCATTCTTTCAGAAAATGCTTAGCCTCGTTATACATGCTGTAAAAGTGTCTATGTACAATAAATGTAAATTAACGTACCATTAGTTTAAGTTAATGATTGAATTGGTTATAGCTCCTTTGGCACGCAATTTCTGAGATACTTGTTTGTCTTCGACATGACTACTTAACTAATTTGAAGTTCGATAGCAAATACAGGCTCTTTAGTTTTATTGAATCTGTAAATTACTTTTTCATAAATTAAATTATTAATTTAAATCACATTTACGGTAATTTACAAATTTTCTATATTAGATAATGTGAATCCCAGCGTCTTAGTGTTTTATATTAAATATCCTGTCGGTAATATTAGCCAAGCAAAATAGTTTCCAAATATAATTTAAAATTACTGTAAATGAGTTACTTTTATAAAAAGACCTGAGATGTCCGTTTAAAACATTTCAGGAAGCGGAGAAACCAGCTGTCTGCGAAGTTATTTAATGACTCTAACACTACTCCTTTCTTTGTATATTTTTTATAAATTTACAACTATAATTATATTCATAATAATGAAATATTTATGTTTTTTATTCTCGTCCTCCCAGTATAATATTATTTTACATCAAATTGACACTATATGTACTAAGGATTTTATTGCTTCATTATAGTTTATTTGTAAAAGAACTACACATAAATGTTACTTAAAAACAAGAACTTAATTACTTAAGATGTGTCTCAAACAGTTAAATATTTCAGTTCTCACTATTTACAAGTATCTAACCTTTGCACGGGTTCTCGACAGTGTAAAAAAGTATGGCCCAAGACCCAAGAGTATTCTCTCAGTGTTACCGTGAACATAAAATTAACTTAAAGTCGAACTTCTTAGGCTGTTCTAACATTATAAAGTTAATTTTTAATTAGATGCCTCTTACAACTAATAATTTTCACTTTTAAATGTGGTTATTTAACAATAGTTTCTTTATTTGAAAGAAACGTTTTATAAGAAAATCTTTTTTTTTTATTATTAATTCAAATAATATAAAATCCCATTAAATGTGTTTTTATTTTCTAAACAACGTCATAGAAAATTTGTCTTGTTTGTTGTAGTGTAGATTTTTGAGGAAATACATTCCGTAATAGTTTGCTTTTAGTCTTTGTCTCCTCGATAAATGTCTTTCTTGATAAAAATATTTTTGAGGTGTTATTTGCGTTACTTAATTTAAAAGCAAAATTATTCTTTCAAAATAGTAACAATATAAAGCTAATAACAAAAGTCTGAATTCCGGTCTTCATAAAAGAATTACATTTTTATATTCTAAATTTCATTTAAACCTCTCATCGATGACACACAATTGACATTACAGCACTGATTATAATAATGATGACTTGTTTTTACAGATAGAACATGTTCAAGGATAAACATAATAGTGTCCTCATGGCATTCAAGAAAGGTGATATGACCAGCACTACCATTTAACAACCCATTATTTCTTTGATTTTAACCTAGATACTCGTTCTCATTGGCTGAGTCGATCTGGGAGATGACAAATCACTCCCTGTCGCTGGTTGCTAATCACGTGCTCGACCTGCTAGTCTCCACAAACGCCTAGATTTAAATATTATTAGTGAATCATTTTTAAAACTTTCTTAAAAGTTTAAAAACAAACAAATTAATCATCCAAGAACTGCAAAATATATGACCGAAAATTGGGTGCTTTGTTTTCAACCTTCAGCTTTAACTTGGTGTTGATTTTCTAGTTATTTTTACATATAAGCTTCTAAAGTATTTAACCTGAAAGCCAATAATTCTTTTTGTAAACTGTTATGCTTAGAACGTAGGTGGTCTGTTTTTCATCTCGCTTTTCTTGGCGAAATATATCTTCACCCACCTGAGTTTGAATTAATTATTGGTGTCTCAAGACATTACAATTTCCCCCTTTTTGGTTACTAATTTATTTAAAAGAATTTTTGTCCTTTTCGTTTGGAAATAATGAAAATGCTTCAAGTTTAACTCTCTCATTTTTCTAAATAAAAAACTAAGAATTTTTTCGGGTATTCTGTTGTTTGCTTCTGTTCACTCTCATCACTGTTGTTCTTAAGAGAAGTAATTAATAACTATTTTGTGTTTGTTTAATTAAAATTTGTTTTTTAAAATTAATAGCATTCCATTGCAATATAGCAAAAATGTGTATGTTATACTATGAAAAACTCCTAACGTCTGAAGCCTAATAAATCTTCAAACTATCGAATCTCTATCCATAACACTGAAATTAAAGTTTAGTCTCTAAATTTCTTACAAAAACCTAGACTAACTATAAATATAAAATAAATAATTCTAATATGTAGTTCATGTTTTATATAATTATTACTTCTAAAAAGGGATAATAACTTATGTACAGTGGATCATTGTTTTTAGATCCATTATTGCCAATGACCGCTGAGCAATCGTGCATCAATCATCACGGAGCACTGCTCAATGTAGTTTTGTATTGTTTCGTTTTACTTCGTCTTAACATCGCTAGCGTCTCTCGTAGTGACTATTCGTAGAGTAAAACAGATGACGTTTTTTGTATGCTTTGAAAAAAATGATTTTTGTCGCTAAGCTGTGCTTAACTCTTTACTTTATATTTAAATAATACACGAATATGCCTACATTTAAGGAAATACTATATAAATGTTCTATGTCTCATTATGTTTATGATTATATAAGCCAAACCATATATTTCTTATGAGTTATTTGTTTATTGCAGGAAAATGCAATCTTCAGCGTTAGTCCTGACTTCAGCAGTTCTGGTTGGCGCGCTGATTGTACTCACATCTTGTTATGTCGTAGAAAGCGTTCCATATGCTTCAGGGTAAGTCTCCACATATTGCATTCAGCTACTCCATTTTATATTTTTACTGTCTATCTAGTAATATCTAAATTGTGAAATAATTACTTCCTAAATAGACGTCAATTACAAATCAAGAACCCACAAAAGAAGACAAATTTATTTTTCTAATACTTTAGTTTTGTTGATATACAGTAAAAAAGTTATTTTCATCCAAACAATTTTTTTAGTTTTTCTTAGGCTCAACAAGTAGCCAATATATATAAAGTAAAAATCGTATTAATCACCAAAAGTCTATATGAAATTACAGTATTCTTACATTGTGCTTAGAAAATCATACTTTTTTAAATTTATAGGATAAAAGTCTTTATTTCATTCAAAATGTTCGTATTTTAATTTTGAAATTTCCATTTACCTTATATTCTTTCCAATCCAAAACAAACTACCAGTTTACACTTTAACATATACTATTATATAAACAATAATATTGTGTATAAAACAAGACTTTTGGGGGAATCTGTCCCATTATTACCTCAAAACGTCAACTCGTTTACAATGTTACACTCAGAGTTGAAAATTAAGTAGTTTATTTGAATATTAATAAAGTGTTTAAGTTACTTTCAATTCATATGGTATCAGTTCTTAAATTATCTGTTTAATTTAAAATATATTTTATACGT
Source organism: Prosapia bicincta (assembly GCA_036971475.1). NCBI lineage: Eukaryota > Metazoa > Arthropoda > Insecta > Hemiptera > Cercopidae > Prosapia > Prosapia bicincta. Next base: position 224,581,835 of record JBAIZL010000004.1, read on the forward strand.
AACGAATTTCGTTTTGACAAAAATTAATTCTAATATAAAACTGTAATATATTTAAATAATGACTTCATACGATACGTATTATATCAATAATTTAGTATAATTGAAATAAAATACTTTTATTAACGCATTAATAAGTCTCATTTTCTTGTATAACAAAAAGCGTCGGTAACAAAATTCCTCTCAATAACCAAGAAAATTAGTTTTAATTACAGTTCATTTATACAGATCAAACAGTTCAACTTGTCCAAACGCTATAAACATTTGGTCAAAAGAAAGAGAAATATGTGGAAAGGGGGTGTCAGGGTCTTTGAAATGTTATCCTGCCTAACTCAATAATCAGATACCTTTGACTGTTTAAAATAATAGAAACGTCGATATTAAACAATTCGACACCAACAATTCTCAGTCAAAGCTTTTGGCTATAATATACAAAGCTGTGATACCAAAGTTCCGTGCAGTTTTAGTTTTAGATACTACCAGTGGTGATAGTTTGTTTATTACATAAATTGGTTCGAATTTTACTACTCTTTAGTAATAAAGGGTACAAATATGAGGGCATACGTACTTAAATATACTGTGTTCAAACTTATTATATTAAAGCGGTGGAAAAACTAAAACTGTTTTACGATAACGTTTATCACGAATTCAATGTGATTTTTTTGCCACATCTACGGCTTAGTCAATGAAATTATATTCTATTTATTTTCTCTTTGACAGAAGGTCGATATGTCCATGTGATATATAAAGTCCATTTCTATCTCATATTTATTTAATATTGTTAATACTTCTATTTAGTAAAATAAACTAAAAATTATTTACTTCATTAAAAAACTTATCTACAGTTCAAATCATTTAACGAAAGCACTAAAGTATAATATCTGAAGTAAATTAAATAATTTACTCAAAATAAAAAATATGTATCTACGAGTATATGTTTAACAACATTATGCATATTGAATAGATAGGCATACAAGGGTGTATGTGTGTGTGTGTGTGTGTGTGTGTGTGTGTGTGTGTGTGTGTGTGTGCGTGTGTGTGCGCGCGCGCGCGTGTGTGTGTGTGCGCGTGTGTGTGCGCGCGCGCGTGTGTGTGTGTGTGTGTGTGTGTGTGTGTGTGTGTATGTGTGTGTGTGTGTGTGTGAGTGTGTGTTTATGAATAAACGTGAAAGTTGTGTTGTAAATCTTTAATAATAAATAAATATTTAAGTGTAAACATATTATAAACAAAATATTGAATGTTTCACCAAATGCAAGTAAAGTGATCAAATAAAAACATTCAATAATTTTGTGTTTAATATTACTCAGTATATCTGATTATAAGTATCTAGCGGCTCGTAGCAGTAATTGTTGCCTCTTACTTATTACACTAAAATGAAATGAAATATTAATTGTTAAATACTTTTTAATAGTTTAAGTATTATATTAATAATGTCATACAAACACCAATAAATGTTAGAATCACAATAATAGTTCTTTGTAAACAATGTTTTTTTTTTATAATTATTTTCCTCATTGTTTATTTTCCCTCATGCGTTTCGGTTTTATTTTTCAATCTTAATGCCTCGAAGTACTATTGCTCTACTAAAGCTACATATAATTGCCCGTGACTGAATACTGTGTTTCCCAAATTGTAACCAATTTTCTCAAAGGTTTGCTCTTGAGCTTTAACTATTGTCATTGGAAAGGTTAGCATTATTTGAAAATTGAGTCCTAACGGATGAAAAAAATCATATTTTTAACTGTTGTTATTAGTAGTATTCTTGGAACAAATACTGCATGACCTTTGTTTTTGCCAGTAACTATTTCCAAGTGTTATGATTTTTCCAAAATAGCTTTCACAATTAGTCTTACTCCATTTACCAGTCCAGAAGACATATTTATATTTCTGATTAACATGACTATAGCTTCATTTCTTATTTTTAAATTGTGTAAAGGCATTTCAGGTAGTTTACGAACTAACAGCCTTCCTCAATTATATATATCAATAAATTTATATATATATATATATATATATATATATATATATATATTCGACATTTCAATTTACCTCACCTGATTAATCACCATCTGGCATATAGGGCTTACTTATTAATAAACCCACTTTAGTGATATTTCTATTAGACAATCATTGGATCTATCAACGCCAATGAGGCAAAGCCCAGATAAATTTTTGAGATGCCTGATAGTTTTCCTACCGTGTTTAACCCTCAAGTTTTAAAATAAATCTAATTAAGCTATCTTATCTTGTTCCTTGCTCGAAACATTTCATAGGAACCGATTCGCTCACGTAGTTAAAATGTTTTTCTGCATAAGAAAAATAATATAAATAATATTTATTACAAGAATATCAATGATCGGAGAGTATTGATTTTCTTTCTAAAATATAAAGCATTTGCACTTTATTTATAAGTTTCATTATAAACTTTTTACAAAATTATGCAATACCTTACAGAATATTCTAGATACCAATGTTATCAATTTTTGTATAAATAATCAATATTTGTAGATGTTGTTTTATATCACTGTCAACTTCTAACATTGTCATCCTAATTTGAAAATATAAGTAATAACTTAGCTTGTGATTTAAAGCTATAAAAATAACTGCACACGAATTCACAAAACAAAATCCTCTAGCGTCACATGCGTTTCAATTAAATAGTTAATTAATTATCGAATTTAAGAAGATAAAGAAATCCTGTTAAAATTAAGCACACTGTTAAATTATTTGTTACTCACTTGTAAATCTAAATTAAATCGAAATATTAGCTTAGCGAGATCTAATCATTATCATCTACTTACTTTCATTTGGTGAAGTAATTAAATTATAACAAAAAGAATCTGGCGTTTTGTATATATATTCAAAACTCTTATGTAGTACACAATACCATAATTACCAGTATTCGTTTAAGTTACATTGATTTAAAATCTGATTATTTTGATTAACATCATAAAAGATATAAATACAGAACTTGGTATTATGGTGCTATGCAGTTCATGATGATCCTGAAACTTTATACAAATATTCATGTATTTAGTTATTGTTGTTTTTATTATCGGTTTTACTCGCCATTTACACAATTTCTAACTTAATTTTATAATGTTTCATAGTACCAGGAAACCAATGTCGACAAAATAAGCTTTGCCATTCCTACACATTAAACTCTGTCTATGAGGTACAGCTATTGAGCAGCGTCCCTAGGGCTAATAAATCATAACGTATACAGCAAAGCCACGTTAATATTGAAGAACGTCACTAATTACAAGCTTATTACATTACTTATTGTTTTAGCATGATTTTTTACTTAAACTGCACCTTCGAATTCAAAGTGAACAAACATATCAATTAACTTCGTCATTGTTAAATTCCCAATATAAACTTATAAATATTTTGTTTTCAGTTTAATTTGTTTTAACTGAAGCGACTAGAGTATGTAAAATATTATCATCGTTGTATATCTAAAACTAAATTTGTGTGATTTTATAATATCTGAGACAATACGTTCAAGATCTATTTGTGGTCTAATTTTAAGTGCAAAGTTTACTTGGTTCATGATTTATTTTTCTGGGCATAACGAAAGTCAAACAGGTGTACTTGAAATACTAGAGTCAGTACACATGATACCATACACACACCTTTAAAATCTACGAGGGTTTTATCTTAATCCTAATCATGTTATTGGTTCGTTTTTTATTAAAAAGTGATTATTTATGAGCTAAAATATTGCTGTTGTTTTTTTCAACTAATTTAGTTTTAATTTACCTTCTTTTTTTAAAGTGTTTTTGTGTGTATTATTTACAATTATATTCTCCCAAAACCTTTTTTCTTCCTATTCCTCGTAGGCGACAATAATTACATCGGTCAATCATCTTAAAGCTATGAAAAGCATTGTTGTTTTAAAATTATTATATTGTTTACAAAACATTATTATTGTGAACAAAGTGAGAGGCATTTCTGGTGTGTTTGACACATTTTTTTAAAAATTAGAATATCTGTAACTACTAATGTTGGATAAATTTGTATTCAACAAAATGACCGAGATTCTACAATCCCGGGTCACTTAGTGTTTCCCTTGGTTTAAATCCAAACATTCCTATCTATCACTCTTAATAAGAAATAATTTTAAGTGATACGGTTATATCTTAAAACTACATCTGACATTAATTTATTTGTTTGCTATCGTTAAGGTTATGTGTTGCACCTTCTTTGTGAAAGTCTCAAAGCGACACCCTTATGCCAAAAGCATAAAGTAAAAAACAAATTATTATAAATCTCTTAGCATAACAAAATGTGCGAAATGATTTATTAATAAAGTTGAAAAATATGTATATGTATATATATATTTATCTACAACATGCCTCAATAAATACTCGGATCAGTTTATCTTAGGCTTTGAACGCAATATTGGAAACTAGACTGTTATGTACGCACGATATTAAAATGCATAATGAAGCAGTAAAGTGAAGGACACCTGTCCACGCGATTTCGTCTGTAACTGTCCTGTATTCCCAGTACCATGAAGTCTTTACGGTCTACCTAATTTTATCTACCCTTCTTTTTCCTCTGGTTACAAAGAGGTGTGACACATAGACACATCCTTATAAGCCCATTAGAGAGTAAGTCCGCTTCAGGTATACCATATGATACCGCTATATGCTGTATCACTATTGCCATAATGGAGGTTCAAACTGATAATGAACCGCTACAAATATGCAGGGAGACGTCAGCCCTCGGTTTCAAACGTCAGCTATTGAAACGAACAAACAAACTCATCAGCTATTGGGACGAGTACTAAACTCACAGATAGACTCAAACCCAACGAACACCTCTTGTTTGTTAACAGGATCTTTATAAAAAGTATGGAGTTACTTCCGGAAAATCGGCTCCGTCTACTGGTAATCAGGACTACTACCAGGAGCTCCCTGAAGTAGAGCTCCTCCTGGCAGACCACCACTTGCCGAAGCATGCCTCTTTGGATCAGTAGCTTAGACGTGCAGCCCTCTGAATTATCAAAGACCCTACTCCAGAATGGCTCCAAATTACACTGATGGATCATCCATGCCTTAAAAAGGCGAAATAGGTGCTGCATACTACTACACATATTTTGAAAGATTTTCTGCTGTCGAGGCCCATGTTTCACTACGACGGTGAGTTAAGTTGATAAATGCTGCAGAAATTGAGCTTGTGAACCTGCATATTCCGGCTAAGGCCGTTTTCCTTGTTGACTCTAAGAATGCCAACTTGCAGTTTTAAGACTCTAAATCGAGCATCAATGAGAACTCACAGGCTGACTGTAGTAGAACCATAGACTGTAGAATAAACTAAATGCACTCATTGGTTGGTTACTTATTCTCCAGTGGATCCCGAGCCATGTAAACATCACTGGAAATGAAAAGGCTGTTCAACTAGCTAAGCAAGGGACACGCCTTCCTCAGCCAGAGCATCTGAGTTCACTACATTCCTACAGGTCCCTAATATATATATCCACCGAAAAATGGAATAACGTTCGATTGAGGGAACTCTCAGCTGGAAAACTGTGAAGTCTTGTGTCAGGGAGACCAATTGACCATAACTTTCCCCAAGCTGTTAGCCTTGCACCTTTCAGATTGAAGACTGGTAATGAGTACCTTGCTGCGCACCTACACCGCATCCATGTGCTACCGACCCCTTGGTGTCTGCTGTATGTTAGTGAATTTACTAATGCCGAACACTTTAGTGAATGCACAGCCCTGGACTGTGCCCAAAATTACAACAGCCCCATCTTCAAGGAGGCTCATCTCTAATGGCCAGCGCGTTACCAAATGGCTCAACTACCGATTGTGGACGTTGGCTGGTAAGTAACTACTATATCCTGTATCAAGAAGTTTAAATTTCTACCTTAATCCCATCTATATTCACATGTTTTCCTATCGTTAGTATTGGACAATAGTAACAGGCAAACTGCCTGATCGCCTTGAAAATAGATGAAGACAACAATAGGAGTATTACCTGTTTATTTTAAAATTATTTTATAATTTTAATGATACAAACACTTGAACAAACGAGTTTTAAAACCTTGAATATATTTTTCGTGAATATAAAGTGGCATACTTTGAAATATACTTCATCAGAGAAACAGATCTAAGATACACTGTTTTATATTTTATCAATATTTTTGTGTCAACTTGTTTTTAATTAAGTGATAACTAAACAAATAACTATTTAAAATTATTTATAAATTTTTAATTACTCTCAGCACTTTTCTAATTTCTTGTTTTACAGATAAAGTAACAAAATCTCCTTATCAGCTAAAGCAATTGTGCTCCAGTATTAAGATATCTTTAGCTTTAGTAACATTGAAAATATTGGAGACATAGATTCTTTACTCCTAAACAATTGGATATAGTTACATACAAAAAAATATAGTGTAAATGGTTTACTGTGTTTTATATATAAATACTATTATTGGTGCGTACAATGTATGTATATAGGCCTATATATTGCATACCTGGCAACACACAATAAATATAACCATAACATACCCTCTCCATTTTTTTAAAGACCTACTTAGGAAGAGGATTTACAGATGTTAGCTATAGAACAGCTTAAGAACAGCTATATCTATATAGAAGAGCTATATATATATATATATATATATATATATATATATATATATATATATATACATATATATAGGTAGTTTTATAAAATTAATACTAGAGGCTATCAGAGAAGTTTTTTTTTAATTTAAAAGTGAAATTCTTCTTCGCAGAAATCTTTTATATTACTTATATTTTTCCCTATAGATTATATTTTACGAATTTTTTTTCAAATCTGTCCTAGCTATAAGAAGTAATTCGTTTACCCGAAACAATTACCCGTTGGGTGCAAAAACATCTTACTTTATAAAAGGTTGACTCAATAAAAGCAACTAAAAACTTTGTTACTTTCGGAAATCTATGGCGTTACACAATTATTAAGAAATGTTCTTTAAATAGCGATGCCAAATATATCGATGATTAAAATCTTTGCCATGGTTACTAAATATGAGCAAAAGAAAATTGGTAAAGCCAACTATAAACTCTAAAAGGTTCTACTTTTGAAAGATTTATCTTGCTATTCGCTTTAGAAGGTTCGTATACTTTAATCTAAATAAACTAGGCTGCAAACCTAGCCCAGGATAAAGTTGAATCGATTAGGTTGGATTTTCTTCAAAGGAGCTTGCTTTGAATACTAAACGTAGTGAAATAGCGTTCTCCAGAAACAAATTTAATTTAATCTAAATTAAAAACAGCTGGTTCTGATGTGCGGTTGGTCTCGCTTCAAAAGAAAACGCTGAAATGGAAAAATCTTGGCTTAACGACCATTGTGTAAACGGTGACAACTTTGTACGTCCCCCATTAGCCATTTACCATGAAAATAAAAACTTGAAGATCAAACTTAAAGATTAATGTCAACAAATCTTTTATCGGCTGTAGTCAAACAATTGTTTTGAATTTTAATTTAAATTAAATAAATTGAATTATTTCTTCATTGCTCACTAAATAACGTTATTTTCAACCATTTTATCTTTATAATCAAAACAATTCTGGACACTATGGCTGGAATATAATATTAAACGAAAAACAGTTTTAGTAATAATATAAAATCGTATAAAATCTTTCTTGATAATGTGCTAAATATTTAAACATCATCAAAAGGTTACAAATACCCATCATACGACAAATACCCTTCATACGAAATAGTACTTCTATTAATAAATACTTCTAAATAATAAATGTAATTTACATTTAGTTTGTTTATATTGATATCACATTTCGTATTACACTATGTAAAAATCTGTTTTTTTTATGTAGGGAAGTTTAAGGTTGTGGTTGAAGTCTGTGATAGAGTGGCCCTATTATGAGGGGTTAGCAAATCACGAATCACTTTAAATTGAGCGAGTATGTCCTTTAGTGGAAACTGCTCCCTGGTTATATAGTTAAATTGTATTACAGTCTATACAGTTTGGTGTAACAGCGTCTAGTCAGTATCTGGTCATTACAGTTCCTTTCTCAGAATTGCGTCATACTTAATACTAAACTAAACTTTGTTATATGTTTTACGTTTTAATACAACTGAGGCTTGTATTTGGAGTCTTTGTGTTGCCAAATTCAATATCTCGTGATTAACGTCTTATCCCACGTGTAAATTTTTTGTTGTGTTTTATTTTTTTCTACAAGTTATCAATTGGCGTGTTAGAGGAAATTGGACCATTATTTACGATATCCTACATTAATTTACAGATACAATTCATGGAAGTCAAAAAAACTACAAATCTAAATAGACTGAAAATTATCAGGAAAGATAGATAATACTCAAAATTAAACACATACGTATAATGTGTGTGTGTGTGTGTGTGTGTGTGTGTGTGTGTGTGTGTGTGTGTGTGTGTGTGTGTGTGTGTGTGTGTGTGTGTGTGTATGTGAGTACCTCTAAAAACCTCTAACTACAAACATTATTATTGTACATTTCGGTTACTAACTAACCATCTTCAGTAACATAACAAGCAAGACGCATTCTGCTTATTATGCCTCCAAGGATTGTTCTTGGTAACCGAAATATGTATCAGATTAAAATATCAATATTTGTGGTTACATGTGCCTGACTGTTATTTACCATTTACACTATCTATTTTAATAGATTTGGTAAAGGTTTTTCAGCTGATTATGATGACAAAAAAAGCTTTCTCTTTGGTTTTATTACATTAGTTAGATCAAAGTTGCATTTTTCTGAAGATAAATTATATCTTCAGTAACATAACAAGCAAGACGCATTCTGCTTATTATGCCTCCAAGGATTGTTCTTGGTAACCGAAATATGTATCAGATTAAAATATCAATATTTGTGGTTACATGTGTCTGACTGTTAGTTGCCATTTATACTATCTTTTTTATCTCTACCCAACAACTTGTTAAACAGTTTATAACTACATTTATGGGAGTAAATAATAGAAATCCAATTACGTAAAAATCTGATTACCAGTATAAACTAGGCCGAGTTTTATTTTCGCTTATCTTAATGTGCTTTGGCTTATCGCTAGGCTTCCATCCAGTTCCGTATACAGTAGGTGTGTATAAAGACTGTACGCCGCGCCCCACCTGTTTCAGAAGCTTACTAAGTCATAAAATAATTCTTTCCTTAAACAAATAAAATGAAAAAGTTATTTTTAATATTTTGGGCAAACAAAGTCATATTTTCTAATGATTTTGACATAACCATTGAAATTATATGTTTTAAATATCTTATACTTTATGATGAAACATAACAACTAATTTACGATGAAGTTTTCATAAATAAAACAAATTCTTTATTTTGAAGCTTTCCATTATAATAACGTCATATTTATAAATGAGGTATCCTACGTTTGTTAACCTCATATTTATTAAATTAGGTATCCTACGTTTGTATTAGCTTAAACACTTGAAAGATATTCAAGTTGTGAGAAGGAAATAACTAGGAAGAACCAATTGAAAATTTGTTATTCAATTTAGCTCACCTCGATATAAAACGTACAAGAGATTTTACGTTTGGGTAAAGTACTGTATATTTCTTAGTTTAATTTTTCTATGGTTTTAAGTTGATCTGTCAATGTCTTCTAAAGAAGCTATGGGAAATGTTTATAAATAGTAGACAAGATCAGGGTAGTAACATAACCTACCCTTCTCTAAGATATTCGTAATTGTTGTCATTATTTGTGGTTAGTAAACCTGTTGTATTTTTATTTTTAAATAAATAAAACCTCTAAACCACAAATAACATTTATTTAAACCTTATGTACATTTCGATTGCTCAACAATCATCTTCAGAGGTATTTAAAAAATACAACTCTGTATTTACGTAAAAATACGTAGTTGCATTTTTTTAATACCTCTGAAGATGATTGCTGAGCAATCGAAATGTACATAAGGTTTAAATAAATGTTATTTGTGGTTTAGAGGTTTTATTTATTTAAAAATAAACATTACGCCACAGTTGCTTCATACAGTTATAAACCTGTTGTAGATCTAAACTCCAAGAGGGGCATAGAACTTACCTCTTAAGAAATATACTCCTTTATAAACAGACGTATGACGAGGGACAGGCAAAATAAAGGTACTAGAGAAAAAGCATAAACTTCTTAATTCGGGAAATAGATAAAAATGACAAGATCTTTATTTTTAGCACTTCTACACTCAACTGGGAATCGTTTCCAAGTGTTATGAATGAGGAACCTCATTATAAAATTTAACTTGACTTATTTTATTTATTATAAAATTACTGCTGGTTAGGCATTAAAAATATCATTGTCAAAGTAAAAATAGAAATGTGTTAATCACAAAAGATTTTAAACTACATTATAAATAATATTGTATACAAATATTTTTACTGAAGTACTTTTTTCAGATGTCTTCCTTGTTATAGTACCTGTTAAATATTTTGCCATATAACGGCAACATTGATTTCCGGAGGACCTTAAATAATTAAATAAATGAAATTGACGTTTTGTACATACCTCACTGGGCGAAGTACCACCACTTTTCGGACAGTTATTCGGGTGCACCCTTTCCCGCACTTATCAATTTCCTGTTGAACTTAAAGAAATCACTTATATATAAAATGTCACTATTAATGTTAAGAGTACCTTCTCCACACGACAGGAGAAACAAAGAGAGAGAAATGGTCTAAAACGAGTCTCGTTTAGAACACACAAAACTTCGTCACGTCGAGAGTGACGGGAGAGATGTCGTTTTACCGACGATTGGAATGGAACTGGGCCGTACCGAACCTTGTAAGAGACAAAGGTTGGCCGATAAGGAGTCCCTCTCTGAAGCATTTACACTGTCTTTTTAAATTATCTTTAATTTAAAGAAAAGTACGTAACAGTACCTTTTATTTCATACAATATTTTAATGTAAAATAATACTTAACATTAATATCTTAAATTTAGAAGAGATATTAGAATTTTTAATTTTACTCGTAGTATAGAAATTCAAGGTTTATGATAAAATTAATACATTAGTTGCTTGTTAACAATTTCGAAGACAGTAATAATATTTAAGTACATTTTAATAAAAAAAACTACTGGGAGTGAAAATTTTATTGTAAAGGAATTTTATTGTACAGTGTTACACCACTGTATTGTTTATTGTTACTTTTTGCCTTCATTTATCTTTATAAACTAAAACTTTAGTTATGCATCTCTTAATAACTAAAATAAACAATTTTTTTTTTATTTCTTCAACACTTGCAAATTAAGTCACCAGTCTCTGGGAAATCCGAAGCGCGTTTGGTCGTAACGTTAGATCACATATTTGAGTCTTGATAGTACCGCTGGCTATTTTGTAGGTTAAGCTGTCTTTAGTTAGTTTGTTTTTTAGCCTTTCTTTGAATTTATAAACGCAAACACAACTCTTTGCTTTCTGAATAACTTATGTTACAGAATAATTCTCGCAAATAGGCTCGCACTGAGTTCCAGCTAATAATTTAAGATGATTGATAAGGCAACGATTATCGCGCAAGAGATACTACCAGTAGGATGAGTTTGTCTTTATTTCTTTCTCTTTTCTAGGATTTGGTCTAATTCTGTCGATTATTTTTTAGTTTGTTTAAATACAATTCTATAATTTGCTCCGAGTAGAACGGCAATGGTAGCACTACGCACAATTTTCGCTTTTATTATTAATACGGATTCACATTTATTGGACATTATTCTCTGATTGTTTAAGCAAAGTTCAGCACGATTCTAAAATTAATCGTAATATGATATTGATGTCTTAATATATTCCTGCATATATCTGCAACGTTAAGTTGGTTCGGAAAGGAATATTAGCGATTCACCACGAGTCCATGCTTGCTCGGAATGGGCTGTCAGGCTACATACAGTTCTCCTTTGGTAAGGACTATCGCATTTTAAGTTTTCTCAAAATTTGAGATTAATTATTCAACACGATATTATGATTTCTCAGAATGGTATGTAAAAAGGCTTAGACATTCTGCTATGGTCAGGGAAATATTGTTATAAAACAACATTCACCCGTGTATTATTACTCGAAATGATTTAATATAAATAAATCTATCCAACCAAGTTTAACAAATTCTTGCAGTGTACTTTAGGATTGGGTCAGACTAAAATGCCATGATTGAGGATCACTGCTTGACAAGGGATGTACCTGAGCCAGCCCCAAGGAGCTCTGGGTTTCGAGGGACCAGAGTAATAACATCAATGACAAAATTACAATCTTGGTTGATAATAGTCTATACGTATATTTGAATTTAACTTTATTTAATGTCTGTTAATAAATATTCGATGTTCTCAGGATAATGACAATCACAGATCGACATGAATTGGTCTGTAGTCTGTCTTTAACCTAAACAATATATTTTAATTTAAAAGGGTTAGACAATTTATCATCATCATGTTAGTAGACAAACACTAACTACACATCGATTTTGCTATTGTTTTAGTAGCATTTTTAAATAACAAAGCATATTTATCTTCTTCAGTGATATTTTTTTTACATTGCTAGTGATAATCAGAGTGGCAACGAATAACTTATCTAAAATTTATCTGTCGCCGCTGTCTTTAAGTTATAAACGAATGTTTTATGAGTATATAAATATTCCTGACTTATAAACTACTTCATAACTTTAAGGTTATGTGTGCCTCTAGTAAGTTCGTTAATTTTTACATTAGAGATTTTCAAAATTTATCTTGCAAACACCAATTCACTGATAAACTTAAAACATTTATGAAAAACATAAAACTTGTATTCTCATAGTTGCTAGAGCGTGACTTGAAAGTAAATCCAACGCATTGACAAACATGCAAGCGTGCTTTGCTTGGGAAGGACCAACCTATTCTGGATATCTATAAATAATGACGTGAGGCTTAAATCCTCTAATGTAAACTTTACTTTATGCAACATAAAGTTAATAATCCTACAGACAATGAACGGAGACTTTGCATTTACTACATTTTTACTACAATACATAGTTGAGCAACAAAATGTGTATTTTATGATAATTACAAAATAAATAAGAGTGTTTGACGAGTTGGTTAATCTGCAGCTTAACACCCTCGCGAAGGTTTCATAAAATAGAAATTAAGGCACTTAAAAGGCGATAAACGTTTGTCCACCAAAAATTAATTAACATTGATTTATTACAGAGCTTTGAGGCAAGATGAGCTGAAATTAGAGTCACTTGGGAATCTGAACTGAATATACGACGTTTTTATTCGATTGTGTTCAAGTCACTGTTTACAGTAGAAACTATTTATTTAACTATCCAATACTTCGTTTTGAACGATGTATTTACGCGTCTCGGAATGTACATCTTCAGTAATTATTACTCAGATCGTACCGCCAACACATTAAAATTAAAATACACACATAAAAAGATAAGCTTAAAAAAGAAATGTTGATATTGATGTTGTTCGAATATCGATTCTAGTATTGAACATTGTGTAAAATTCATCGTAAACATAAAATAAAAGGCAGTATTCGAATTTTTTATTCGAATTATTGGAGTTTTTTGAAAAATAACTATATTTGTGGTGAATCTAAGCTAGTAAACTTTAAGTGTATTTGAATAAAATGTGCTAAGTTCATTGGTGATTATTCGATCCTATTAAGACCAGGTCTGTTTGAGGAAACGGCACTCCCAGTACCAGAGGATCATTATGTTTTTACTTAGATCTTTTGGATCTACGCCTAGCCCATCTATCCATCCTTGCGCTCTTACAGAAGAAGGTATAAAGCGTATACGTCTCGTTACAGCCCCAATAGAGGTTAGGTTACTTCAGGTACTCGACCTTCTCACCTGTTGCCGCTATCCTCTATATCCTCCACTAGGGAGATTTATGTACCTACCTTAATCCCATCTATATCCACACATATTTACTAATCATTCTTAGGCAATAACATACACACCATATGATCGTCTTTATTCTATAAAAAAGTTAGAACTGTAACTTCCTGCTTTTTAGTTAATATTGCTTTCTTAAAAATACTTAAATTAATCAAAATGGGTCAAGCTCCAAGCCGTGAAGATTGAGCAAATCCTGCGTCCTCCGTTTTAACGATTGAGCATATCCGTAGCATAAAAGAGTTAAATATATGTCCAGATTTGGAATGTTGCAGAAGTTGAAGAACTGATGTTTACTTTGAAAAACTGGAACAAATTTCATTTTGCGGTCGTGAAATTAAAAGTAATATAGAAGTGCTAATAAACCCCTTTAAATTGTACAGTGATTTTAATTTATCAATCACACAAATGTGGAGGGCATTAGAACTCGGCTTGAGAACAGAAACCGGTGACGAACAAATGAAGTGGTAGCGTTAACCAACTTATTTCGATTCATACGATCAGCTTAATTTGGTAGCCAAAGATTTATAGGAAATTAATGGGGTTTTGTTAATCAGCTGCAGTAAGAATTAATCCATTAAAAAAAATAGAAAAAATATAAAAATTTTAAAAAACCTGAACTGATTCAACAAAAAAAAACACGATGTATAATTTTTACTATTTAAAAGGTTAAAAGTAATTTTCCAATAGGCCTAACGAAAAATTCATTTTTAATTTACAAATGAATGAAATGTGAAAGATTTTTTATCTCTCATATACGTCAAAATCGTTGAAATGTGATAAATTAATTACCACAACGGGACCTTCATTAAAACAATAATCTATCATTTATAATTTATCATTTTTCGTTCTTTCTAAATCTAAATAAATTTTAATTACAATCTATATTGTTGCACGATTAAAAGCGTTATAGGAACAACTTCCACATTTTAAAGAATTCCATTTTAATTGCAGTTCATTGAAATACGAGTATATTAAAAAATAATTAAACTCTTTTGACTTTATCAAAAGGAGCTTATTACACCTTTGTAACAAAAACCAATAAAACATTGTCAGGTTTAATTACGATGGTAGCTGGGATATCGTTGTTCTTTTTATTAAAAGTATAACTTTTTTATCATATTTATAAAAAAACTATAAATTTATGACCTCTTCATTTCCCTAAAGAGAATCTTTCTGAAAAACTATTACAAATACTGGATGGAAAAATATTTCTTATTATTAACAAACTGAATTCTTTATTAAAACAATATTCACACTCTTACACAAACATCGTTCTCTTTTACACGAAACTTTCTATATAAACGTCAACTCTATATATTGGCCAGCCGAGGCCAATACCCTCATCATCATCAATACCCTGCATACAATATATAAAAGAAACTACTTCTGCGTTGTATTAAAGATTAAAATATATGGAAAACTCTGATCAACGTTGTTCAATATTTCATCTTGTGCAAACCAATAAAATGAAGAAAGAATCGCACAAAATGTTATTTCAATAGCCCTGAAGCGTTTTCTCTTAAACTTTCCAGGGGGAACCACCTTCCTGATTTTCCACGCTCATGGTTTTGATTATGTTGGCATCAAAGGAATTTAATTTAAATACCTGTTCTCAGCATTTAAAATGTAAGAGTGGATTATTGTATCTCGTGCATACGGGTACACTTTAGTGCTGCAGCTTTAAAAATAAAAAATGTCTATGGCATTATACAATCCTCTGAGGCCCTTCTACTTGGATTTATATTGTTAAAGTAGAATAAAAACACACGTTCACTGTAACATATTGTAACAAGTTCCATGAATGGCAATTGCCTTTTATATTGAACAGGGGAATAGAGATAAATTTTATTTATATAAAAAAATAAATCTATATTAAAAATAAATTATTTATTTAGTTAATAATGTCGAATAAAACCGAACCTTTTTACTATGCCTCAAATTATAAATAGAATGCAAGTAATATGTAAGTTTAAACATACCTTAGGATATAAATGGAATGCAAGTAATACGTAAGTTTAAACATGGCTTAGGATATAAATGGAATGCAAGTAATACGTAAGTTTAAACATGCCTTAGGATATAAATTGAATGCAAGTAATACGTAAGTTTAAACATACCTTAGGATATAAATGGAATGCAAGTAATACGTAAGTTTAAACATGCCTTAGGATATAAATGGGATGCAAGTAATACGTAAGTTCAAACATGCCTTAGGATATAAATGGAATGCAAGTAATACGTAAGTTTAAACATGCCTTAGGATAAAAATGGAATGCAAGTAATACGTAAGTTTAAACATGGCTTAGGATATAAATGGAATGCAAGTAATACGTAAGTTCTAACATGCCTTAGGATATAAATGGAATGCAAGTAATACGTAAGTTTAAACATGCCTTAGGATATAAATGGAATGCAAGTAATACGTAAGTTTAAACATGCCTTAGGATATAAATGGAATGCAAGTAATACGTAAGTTTAAACAAGTAATCCTATGTCGGCTGATATAGTTTGAATCACCTTAAATTCTAATGAAAGTTTTGTATTATTCGCTAATACAAATTTTTGTTAGCAATAATAAACACTTTAAATTATTTCTTTCAAAATGGTTCAACGAAAGCTGAATAGTTTTATCTTGGGGGGGGGGGGCAAATAGTATTTATTTTGAGGGTAGCTACTTAATTTACCTCAACTATTAGTCTTGTTAATTAACTATCAGGTCAGAGGTATTATAGGTTATATTATAGGTTATTGGTCAGTTTCGTAAGACAATCGTACAAGTCATCATATAGAGTTGATGCCGATCATTTTGATATGTCTAACTTGAAAGCTTACAAGAAACTTTAATGGCAGCAAACTAGCCTAGGAATTTAAACGAGGGTGTATAGCAACCCGGAAAGTTATGATTTTTGGTTAAGGGGATTCCTGAATACAAAAATGGGGGTTAATGTTTACAGCTGTATTTGTCTTAACTTAGAGGTTTTTAGAGGTTATGATTAATGTAGTTTTTAAATGCAGTTTGTAATATATTCAGAAATATCGCATGATTAATTAAATTACGTGATTATTTTGGATTTAATACAACAGTTGTTTTACTCTTAAGTTATGTTATTTTCTGTATTTTACCTTAACTGTAAATTAATATATAAGTATTAGGAAGATTATATAACTCCCTAATGCGTTTGCTAAATATATTTTACTAATATATAACGCATTTATAATTAGTATTAAAACTAGAGCAAAGTTATTTATCGTTATTAAATAATAATGCTATACAATTAATTAAATTCATTTACTATTCAGTAACATGTAAGATATTTAAAAGTTATTTTAACATGTAATTTAAAATGTATAAATACGCAATAAATTAAAAATATAGAGTTTTAATAATAATTATGGTTACTTTTCGTTCTGTACGTTTAAATAAGTATTTAAAAATACATACTTTATTACTACTAACTTTTGTAATCTTAGGCCTACGTCACTTTACACGGCCTCTTAACAATTTACATGATTGATTACATATAAAACACATTATTTTCAGTTGCAGTTATTTTGGTAGTTAGATCTAATATTTTGCCTTTATTTACTTTCTACAATTTGCTGCTAAGAGTTTCATTTATTGGGTATAGTTAATATTTATATTTCGTAAATCTAAATATATTTTGGCCATAAATCGTAAAACGACAGAGGAAGGATGTCTTGAATAAACACATGTTAGATTTATACGTATGAGGATGTCGTTCTAAGACTAAGGAAGGGTTAAGTGAGGATTTGTAGCCAATTTCCTGACTAGGGACCAATACGTCTGTTTATGTGACTGACTGCATTAGCAAGCGAACTCCTCACGGTGTAATGATATTGACGATATAAATGTTTTACTGTATTTAAACCCCCATTTTAATTTAATAGGAATGATAAGATTTCTCATTAACCAACGTTCTTTATAATTTGATAATTAGTATATTTAAAACTCATGAATCGTAAAACATTTAGTGTTTCAATATTTGTGGCATAGAGTTAAAATGTGGAAATTGTCTTCAAATTTCATAACTCAAGTTTAATCTGGTTTATTTTTTCTACATAAAATCAGTTATACTCAAACAAACGTTTAATATCTTTTATTTTAGTTTTCTTTTAATTTTATAAATTAAATGCTCATAGAAACTTAACTTTATTTATTTCATAAATCTTTCTTATGAGAGTGCTTTGTAGTTTTGTTTTATAAAGTGTCTCATTTTCTAAATATTCTGATACTCCAAATCGTGATTTACAATCAACAAACAATATATCAATGTGTAGACTATTACAAGTTTATATGGGACGTCAAAAGCAGAACTAACATCTCTACAAACCATTTACGCCAAGACATATTCTGGTAGTAACTTATCTATTACACTAGATTATTTTTTTTTTAAATATACCATTTATCCCTTAACTTTTAAAGTTATTTTCGAACCTTTTCAACCGTACACTTTCCACTTTCTTCAGATTTTATACTTTGTAACTGTTTTTTGGCGCAGTCAAAAAACCCGTCGTATTTAGTGATTCGGTGGAACATAAATTAATTACGTAGGAATTCTAACTAGAATGCGTAACAATTTTCCTTTTTACATCTCTATAGCATTTTCTATGAACGTTATCGTTTTTCTCTATATATAAAAATATTCCTTAGATATCCAAAAGCTAAAGACAGTATGATAGCACGCACAGGTGATTTAGAGGTAATTAGGAGGCTATTTTCAATGAATTTATAAATGGAAATTCCTTTACTCTCAGAAAAACTAGAATATTCTATTAAATTATGTAAAAATATTGTTTTATACAACAGCTGTTTCTACGTCTCTTAGTTCTGTTTATTATTTAAGTATACTTTTATAATAGGTTAAATGATAATAACTTATAATAAGTTAACGGTAGATATATAATACACTGATTTGTTATAATATAAGTTATATTAATTACGATAACTTACTATTTACTATTTAATAAACGTTATTTTGGAACTGTTCTTCTGCATTCATTACTTTGATTTCGGATATTCTACATATATAGAAATAAATGTTATACAAAAGATTATTGTAAATACCAATCTACGTTTACATACAGCAATACTTACTCTTTAAAGATAAAATATGTGTTACTATCAGATCTATAATTAAATAACTGTAAAAGCTATATACTTGATTTAATTGGAAGATGAAAAAGATTGTTTAAAATGACAAGGATTGCAATCCTGTATCTTGAAGTCGGGACCGGCCTAACCTAATTGAGATAAACGCAACTCGACCTAATTAAAAGCAAAGCTCTTCCTCCAGGGTAAATGCTTGTCGAGGGAGGTAACAGAAAAATGTTCGCAATTAGATAAAGGGGCGCATCATTAGAATCTCGGCGAAAGTTAAAATCAAGTGAAACGTATTTCAACTTTCAACAGCTAGTTTTCAACGTATGTAAAAAAATAATGTAATTTTAGACATTTTACTGTGAAATTTAAGCTTTAAAAGTTTATACTTTTTTTTTACATAACCCATTTTGTTGCTCTACTTAAGGTTTTTCTTAGACCTACTATTTAAACCTGAGCTAGTGTTTAACCTATTTTAAAATTAAACTGTAAAACTGTACTAGTCATAGATGCATTTGTTGAGAGATATTTTAATTTAGTGGTTTAAGAGAAGTAATGAAATTCATTTTTAATTTGCGGCATTTATATTTATTAATGTGTAAGAGAAAATTTGTTATATATATTTGTCATTTTTCACGAAAAGTGATTATTTTTAAATACTTTTTGAATTAAACTAAAT
The DNA here is from genome assembly GCA_036971475.1 of Prosapia bicincta. Taxonomy (NCBI): domain Eukaryota; kingdom Metazoa; phylum Arthropoda; class Insecta; order Hemiptera; family Cercopidae; genus Prosapia; species Prosapia bicincta. Next base: position 224,601,499 of record JBAIZL010000004.1, read on the forward strand.
ACTTATCTATTTGTTATTGTTCTCGCTTATAATATGGCTTACTGTTATTACAGGAAGTTATTTCTTGGATACAACGCCCTACGTTTTGTAATATAAATGTACATAAGAGTAGAGGGCAGTTTTATTACTGTTTTTTAGGTTTAGTTTATTTTACCTTTTTATTTCTCTGTTTTACTCGATATATTGCTACATTCTTTCTTTATCGACAAATATAGGTCAGTTAAATGTTTTTACTCTATATATTGCTACATTCTTTCTTTATCTACAAATATAGGTCAGTTAAATGTTTTTACTCTATATATTGCTACATTCTTTCTTTATCTACAAATATAGGTCAGTTAAATGTTTTAACTCGATATATTGCTACATTCTTTCTTTATCTACAAATATGTGTGTGTGTGTGAGTGTGCGCGCGCGCGTGTGTATGTGTGTGTGTTTGTATATGTGTGTGTGTGTGTGTGTGTGTGTGTGTGTGTGTGTGTGTGTGTGTGTGTGTGTGTGTGTGTGTGTGTGTGTGTGTGTGTGTGTGTGTGTGTGTGTGTGTGTGTGTGTGTGTATTGAATGATTTTTCTGCCCCCAGGTCGACTGACCCTACGACAATTATTACCTTGGTAATTTACTCAGAATCTCTTAAAAAATCAACGATAAATGCTACTACACACGTCAGAATTAACATTTTGAATCTGCATTTTAAAACTACTTAATTATTGTAATTTAAAAAAGAAAATAATTTTAAAAAACCCAAAATCTTTCTTATAGGATTATAAAGAAGTA
>JBAIZL010000004.1:224604772-224647272 GCA_036971475.1 Prosapia bicincta
TTGCTTTAAAAGGTTATTTTATTTATATAAATACTACAGTGTATCTTAAATTTTAATTACAATTCATTGTTTTATTTTTTTAATCAATGCTTAATTTCCAATTTAATTTATAATAATTCCTAATCCAAATTTAAAACTTTTCTCATATTGTATTTCCCCGAACGATATCAGAATATTATCTGTGAATTCCACTACATTGCATGCACTGTTAGCTTTTATAAACTTGACATTCACTTCAACAATAAGCATGAGTGCTGATAAGGCGTCCTATCTTTGTTTCAAAGCGCTCAAACCTTCCATTTTCTACCTGAACGTTGCTGTAACAATTTTGACACCTAATTCTCACTGTGTGAATTAAGTTTGATAATTCATTCAGAGATTTTTAGAATTAATTTGATATTAACACTGAGTTTGTATGTATACAATGCATAAACAACTTGCTTTTGTAATGGATTTTGTTACTACTGTGATAGTTACAAAACAGTAAAAAAATTATTGTTTATACCTTAAAAAGCCAGTAATAATCTTAATATCCTTTATTCACTTCTATTTTAAACCCCTTTGGGCCAAGCTATATTAATTATTTGGTCTACTATATCTAAAATAAAGTAATTTTTTTGATTCACTATCTTTATGCATCAGGAATATAATTAACCTAAACTAGTAGTAGTTTATAGAAAAATGAACTTAAAAATAATCGTGCTTCCGAGCACAATAAAACTAGTAACCTTGAAAATTTCTATTAGTAATCCTGAAAATCCCAAATACGTTTTGGAAAACTTCTTAGGTCAAAATGTCTTGTGCAACACTTCTAAGCTATATTCTGAACCTCTCTAAGTTTTGCTCATATCAAGATTGCTGTTCTAATTCCGTATGTCGATGTACTCAAGGGCCTCCCTTATTATTAAATATACATTTACACAATCAAAACGTCCAAGAAGCAGGACTTCTGAGGAGACGTCGGTTAGAATTTACTGTTACAGATGATCTCGTTCAAATTTTGGAATCATTATACTTAAAATTAATTGTGTTGTCAAGTCTCCAATTAACCATGGTCCCAAACTAAACACAAGGAAATGCTTAGAATTAGGAGTACACGAACTGTCGTACTACCAAATCACTCATTTCACTCCCCTTTCAACTACTTCCTTATATAATATACTTAATAATACCTGTTCTTTATTTAGTAGAATTTAATATTTTGAAAGTAAATTCGTTTGGAGTTGGATAGAACATGTTTATTAGGCGTCTTGCGTAACAAAACGTAGCATAGCTACTGATGGCAATTTTGAAGTTAAATCAGATTAACTTAGGGAACCTCAAGTACAATAAAAAACACAATATTGTAATATTAAAGCAAATAATGACGTAACATAATCATCTCTATGTTAATCATAAAAAAATATTCTACTTTAGGAAAGCATTCCTAAGGGATGTAGAAAATCTTTGTTTATGTCAAACTTTTGGTTTTACAGAAGAAATAAAATTATATGTAGTAGAAAGCTTTTTAAATAATCAGTTTTATTTTATACTGATTTAGCAACTATGAAAACTATTTTATTGTTTTAAATTAAAATTGTGTATCCAGCAAATATAATATTTTGTGTACAACTCAAGAAGCGTGTAACCGGGTATTTCAAATTTATATTTTTTTAGGGATGTTCAAGTTTTAGGGGAGATAGTTAGGGGTGGAGAGAAATCAGGAGAGTATAGCAGAGAGAAAACTTTATGGGGGATAAAATGTCGGTTTAAACGTATTATTATTTAAACGAATAATTATAAAATAATATTATTATTATAATATTAATAATAATAACATAATATTACGTATAATATATAATAATATAACAAAAGTAAAAGTTACGTAAGAAAGGAGCTATATAATGGAATATAGCTATATTCCAATAATGGAATATTAAATTATATCCTAACTTCAATTATCTTTGAGTATCGCCTGAAAACATCACTGCAGGAGAGGGATGAGGGGCCGTCAAAGAGGATACCACATTTAACTTCTGCAGTAGTAAAACATTAGACACATAAAACACAAAAAAATTAAAAATCACTTAACGTTTATAGCAGTTTTTGATAATTAAATATCCAACAATATGTTTGTAATGTTGAAACTCGTTCAATTAAAATATGTAACTTTTAGACTTGATCATTATTTATTTAAATCTTCAAATAATGATGAGCTTTTGAATTTAAATTGAATTTAAATCTATTAATAACTAGATGATGTAAGGTCACTAAATAGCTTGATGATAAATATTTCATTAATTTAGAACTCTTTCAATCCGTAATTTTACTTTTTTGTAATTTGTAAAAATCGAAAGTGTTAATTCAAATTGATAAAGTAGTAGAAGTATTATATTTTCGTAAATTAAAGTAAATCAAAGTTGATGACGACACAAAAAAGAAACCAATTCATTAATTAGAATTTTTAATAATAATTAGCTTATTTTTACAATACTAATAATGCTAATTTTTCATCTGTTAGATAACAATATATGTAAAAACTCAAGACTAGAAGCTATGAATATTTCATTCATAATAGAGAAATCACAGATTTATTACATTTGATTAACCACAGATTCCTTAATAGTTACATTTCAAACCACAGATTGGTAATAGCTAAAGAGAAGTTTCAACGGAACTGTTTAATAGCCACAGTTTAACGCTTTGGCGAATGTTTCATAAAATAGGAACTAAAGTACTCAAAAGGCTATAAATTCCGACAACCAAACTTCATTAAACGCCATTTACTGCTGCATTCTGGGTTAAAACGTATTTAAATAAAATAAATAAATTGACAATTAATTATAGAATGAAATCAGAACGATTAATTTTTGGGGGATCTGAAAGTACAGAAAAACAATACAATATTGTGAAATTGAAGCATTTAAAAGAACTGACATAACAGAATCATCTCTAGGACCATTATGAAAAGAAATTTTATTTTGAGAAAGAAACTCGTTCCAAAACAACTATATATAAGGTTCTCTTTGCCTGTTCAAGCGTCCCTGTCACGAAACCATAGTTCCCTATACACACTATCAGGCAACCAGTACCTCCTATCCTACGTTCAACCTTATTTTATTTAACTTAATCCTTTATTTTACAATAGAATAAACATTTCTTTCATCTTTTAACGTGAAGGCACCTGTTTATGTCCTCGATATAGATAAAGGCTTCGTTAGGTAAGTGACTCCACACAGCTAATGCTTTAATACTAATCTCTTTTAAACTGTTCCAGGATTCTCATCTTACCTTAACCTTAAGGTACAGTAAGAATAAAGATATTCGCAATTTCATAAAATCCTTCAAAGGCTATAATATTCATAATAGCTCATTGCTTTTTAATTAAAAGTAAAAAAGGTCCGTTAAGTTCTAGGTTACTTGGGAGATTTATCAACAGTACCAATTCATCTCCTCTAATATATATAATAGTAGTTTACCTTTTCGTAAGTAGTAGGTGAGGTAATCCTTTATGAAACTATCGTCTTAAAAAACATATAGAAAAACATGGAGAAGGGAGTACATTTTTTTTCTTAATGTAACAAACAAATTAGCTTATTGTACAGAGTACTACGGGAGTACTAAATAATTGAGTAAACTCTTTTTTCTTAATGTAACAAACAAGTTAGCTTATTGTACAGAGTACTACGGGAGTACTATATAATTGAGTAAACTTTTTATTCTTAATGTGTGTGTGTGTGTGTGTGTGTGTGTGTGTGTGTGTGTGTGTGTGTGTGTGTGTGTGTGTGTGTGTGTGTGTGTGTGTGTGTGTGTGTGTGTATGTATGTGTGTGTGTGTGTATGTGTGTGTTAGTGTGTGTGTGTGTGTGTGTGTGTGTGTGTGTGTGTGTTTATGTTTCTGTGTGTGTTTGTTTGTGTGTGTGTAAGTGATTAAAAAGTGAAGTAATAATCGCAAAAAGCAGTGCCCTTTTCTACTAACGTCAGTCCCGCACGGAAGCCTCGGTTCTCGACAAGGTGGAACCAGTATGTAATAGCCCGAAGACATTATTCAAGACCTATTTACAGTAGCAAATTGCAGTTAGTTACCGTGCAGCCTCTGGGAGAAAACGAAAGCTCCGGGCGATAGTTTCAATCGATTTTCCAGAACTGCTCGCAACTGCATTAGAACCTTTAGAACGACCTGGGCATCCGCACTGCAAATTTTAAAACTTATAGAATAAATAATATAAATATATTTTGTGTATTTGCAGTATTTAATGAAACACTCTATGTACTGCGTTTGCTTGTTACAGCCACAGGGGTTACCTTACAGACCTGGAGAACGACGCAGACCCTGAACTTATGTTGGAGATCTTGACCAGGCTTGGCCAAACCATTATGAGAGCAAATGATGTAGAAAAGTAAGTAAAACTAATTATATAACATAAAATTGATTATTATCTAAAATTAAATTACTGTAATTTACAACTAGTTCAAGTTACATTTGAAATTCCATATTCTTGATAATTGAGGTAACTAAATAGATAATCTTCGATGAGACTAGACGTAGGAGTATATTTCTGACGTAGATAATGATCGCTAGGGGAGTCGAAACGATTACTTTCGGTAATTTAAAAATTCACAATAATACAAATTTTTCAAATCCAAACGTACCAAAGTTTCAATTTACTTTATACACCCCACTAAAAGCTTTACTGACGAATATCTTTCTTTTTATTAAAGACACGTTTAATAGTTTCAGACATGTTTGAAGGCAGAAAAAGTAAAGATTTGAACAATCATCTAGGTATTTACTACCAAGCATCTATTACAAGCAGTAAAGTATGAAGAGATAACAATTATCCATAAAAAGTTAAATTCAATTTGAATTAATTATTGAAAAATAAATTTATTGTTTATAGCAACAAACCATTTATTATACTATTCATTGGTCTTTACGGTTATTATAACTAAATTTATCTCATATATTACAGCTAAGTTTAGGAAGCAAATAGTATAACTAAATTTTTAAACAAAGAATAATTATAATTGAATTTTCCAGTGTTTACACGAAAACTTAATTAAGATTCTTATAATCAATAATCAGCAAAAAGCGTTGAACAATATTAATTGTTCAAGATATTCTTCTTAATTAAATAGTTTCCATTATTAAATATAAATAAGTAGTTACTTAATTAGTTACATATCAATATTTACCCACAGTAGCTTCAAGGTCGCTTTCGTGAGTCAGGCTGTTGTTGCACCTTCAGAACACTAATCATGCTTTTTTGTAGTTGGTTCAATTGTGGGTGTCCGAGACTGTAGTGGTTGAAGTATTTTTATATTTTATTTGTTTCCTTCCTTTTTTTGTCATTTCTACTTACTTACTTGTCGTTTGTTATTTAAATTTGTCGTTTGGTATAAGAGATTTGAAGTTTCTTGATGTAATCATCTTCAATTCACTGATTAAACTAATTTTAAACTACTTAACTAAGAGAATGCGTAATTGCTTACTTGCTGACGCGTTTCAAAACGATCGTTCCTTTTACGAAGCTAACCCTCTACTGGCGGCATTTTGGCTGTTTACAAACGGTATCTTAGGTTAGATAAAAGATTTGTTTTTTAACAAAATTTTAAAAATTTATCTTTTTCTTATTATGTTTGGAGGGTTGCTTTATTACTTGTTACTTTATTCAATATTTGTAAACATTTTATATGTTACGTTTTCACATAATTATATTTATTTAAGAATCATTCTTAAAAAAAAAGGCATGTTATTTATAACATGGATTATTTATTGTTGGGATATTGGGGGATACAAGCATATGGGGCAATCTTCCATTTATAAATGCCAAATTCACTTTATTCCTCTCTATGTTCAGATATGGCAAAAGATTGGCACTATTTTTTTATATAGACAAGCGTACCTTTAGCAACAGAATGTACTAAGTCTTGTAACAGATGAGAAAATAAAAGTAGAATGTATCTAGCAGAAATACGATTAGAAGTTGAATAACATTTCATTGGCATAGAGTTTTTATGAACTTGGAAAATAAATTATATTTGCTACAAAATATAACGTACGAACGTATGTAACGGTATGTCTTGAGAGGTGTGTGTTGAATCCGTATTCTAGCCGGTCCCAAAATCGTCTTGTGCTTCATTAGTCCAACGGACACTAAAAGTCCCTGCTATCAAAACTCTTGCAACAACATTGCCCGTTGTGTTGAAAATAAAGTAGATTTATACCAGATACTCGTATTTCGATGAGAACATCATGTGTTGAGAACATAATGATCTGCTAAACTATGTTCGTAAAGAGGCCTTATCTAAAGAATATCATTACTGACTTTATAGACCGTCAGAGTCGCAATCTGCTTATATTTACAGCCAGCAGTGCAAGAGATAAAGCGGAAATAAAATATAAAAAGCAAGTTTCGCTGACTTTGCACTGTTATGACGGTGGCAAATTGTACTGAAATAAAAGATTCACATATCCCCATCTCATTATACTGAATGCTTAGGTAGGCAAATATTTTTCAAAAGCCTTTTTCTGTTATTAGCGTTTGTAAAATGTTATTGTAAATATGTACATTTTGCTTAACTGCTCACAGTTATTGAAATTACAATTATTGATATTACATAATATTGTCATTTACTGTTACAACAGTTGCCTATGTTAGGATTAGAAAAATGTTTCTACGCTTGTAAAAGTATAGTTACTTGAAAATAATTTATATATTATTCTTACAATCTACAGATACTTTTTGTTGTTTTATGGCTATTTGACCTATTTCCCATAAACACTATGGAAATAAATTGATAATAAAGATATGATTAAAATAAGGTTACTTTAATAAAGATGTATAAAGTAATTTATATTATGATGTAATCATATCATGTTTTCTGCATTATCGTGACATAGAGAATGATTATTACACTATTACTAGTGCTCAAAGTTGCATAGCTGAAGGGTTGAAGTCGTTGTGAAGTGACTACACAATATCAAATAGCAACTTGCTTTCCAATACCTCATGGTGACTCGTGCAAGGTTGGGTATTACGAGAATGGGCGTGATCTCGCACGAATAGATTCGTGTACATAGTTCGGGTGTTCGAAACTATTTTTGTGACTTCTTTCGCTGTTCCAGTGGCTTACTATTGCATACATATGCTGCGGGCATTGATCTAGGGAAAGAACTGGGTTACATAAACATTCTTTCGTAAGCAATGTTTGAAATTTTATTTCCTTATACGGAGTAAATCCAATATTTGGAAAAGAGATTTTTTTTCTTGTTTGCGAGTTGTTTTTTTTATACAAAGTCGTCTAAAGTAAAATCGTTGGACTTCAGAATCGATACCATAAGTAACTGAATTAATAGGGATACATGTAGACTATGATAATGGTATTTGCATATCGACTTACTAACTCATAATGGTATTTATATATTAAGTAAGGTTATGGATTTTACACTTATTCCTCATAATATCTTAAGTCGTAAACCTATCACAGTAGACAATTGAAACCATCGCTTCTCTTTTAGGAAATATTTTTGTCTTGTAGTTCATAGGCAATAATCATACTGGCCATTGTTTACAACTACAAATGTAAATAATAAGAAATCTACCCTATGTAATAGCCTCCGGGATTGGATTGGGCCTACATTAGCTTCAGTAGAGAAGGGCATATTAGTATCTATTGAGACACCTCTAGTCCTAGGAGCAGCAAAGAATTTAAGGTTTTATATTTGTTTTTGGAATCTAAGACCAAAATAGTATTTGAAAATGACAGCCATGTGAAAGGGCCAAAAATTTTAAAAAGGTTAGAAATTAATCTTGGTATTGATATTTTGTTGAGTACGAAATATGCAAGTGATTAAAACTATTTTGACACACAAATACTCACGTTAGAACAGTTTGAGCTTAATACTATGTTTCCCTAATGTGTTTATCTCTGGAGTTTCTGGTTTCTGTATCACAAAATCATTAATCTATTGTTTAATTTCTCAGTTAACTAAATGAAAATCATTTACTACGCAAAAATTCAAAACGTCAAAAGTAAATAAAGATATTTCTTAGCTAATTTTATGTGGTTTATAAAGGGAAATAGAAATATTTGAGGCTAATTGTAAAGTTAAACAAGATAAGAACTTGAAATGGCATTGAATTCAAAAACATAAAACAATAATGGAATGAATTAAGACGTAAAATAAACAATAGCTGCTTTTTAAAGATTTTTTTAAAGGATAATAAGAGCTTCAAAAGATTTTCTTTCCATAATCTAAGACATGTTCCAATAATTCTCTTTTCTCGGACATATTTCATTTCGTCCCTGATTCAATGAAACCATTGTAACTTTAATCCATTTCCGACTTTCTGCTTTTCCACTCGGTTACTTTACAGTTACATTTCTAAGTAAACAAATGTCCAATTCATGACGTTTCTAACAGCTGGTTTTTACTTTTGTATCCAGGTTGATTGTACAGCTAGATTTACGAATCATTGTGTGGATTTATAAAATGTAAACTGATCAGCTATACTGGTTAGTACCAGTACCAGTACTATATTGTACTAGTACTAAAAAGCTAATACACAAGAAAGGCGTGAATACGAGACGAAATAAACTGAAGGAGTAATCCGATCAAAATAAAAAATAATCCAAGACAATTAGAAAAACTACTGTTAAAACAAACTCCATACGTATTTATTACAAGAAGCTGTTTTGGGCAATATTCACGTATTTATAATTAAAAACTTAAACTCTAAACTGTCTTATACAACTATCCTTTGAGCTTAGCTTGTGAAGTTATGTTAAAACAAATAAAAAAAATACACAGGACTCATATTTTAATCATTTATTGACTCATGCGCGTTTCAAAGACAAAGTCATCATCATCAGTGAGTGTTGCTACTACAAACTTTAGCTTACAACTTATAACTAACTTAGTCAATAAATGATTAATTTGTGAGTCTTGTGTATGTCTTTTATTTTTTTTTACTAAACTGTCTCGTTATTATTTCTTTCTAACAAACAGAATTTGATATTCTTTTAGCAAATTAACATGGCAAATCTCACACTTTTAGTTTATATAATTTAGTTTATATTATTTATTTTATAATTTTTTTCATTAAACATTTTAAAATTTTATTTTAAAAGTCATTTTTCTGAAAACAAATGTTGATTGTGGTCGCTTACTAGCCGAGTTTAACCTAAACATAAAACAAGAATAATGTTTAAAATTATGAATTAATTAATAATAACGAACACTGACTCAATCATTATTTATTTTCTCATAGACGTTTCAATTACCTACTAAAATTATTATCAGTCAGTAGAACTTAAACGTAAGTTATAAACAGTATTCGAGCTGGCTTGTGAGTTAATGTTATAAACAAAATAAATATACACAACTCTCAAATAAAAAACTTTATTTTCATAAGCGTTTTAATAACTTATGTCGTCATCATCAGTGATACTACCATAAACATATATGTTTAACTAAAAACAATTGCTCAGTTATTCTCAATTTTTTTACGTATTTCAAATTATTTTTCAAATAAACTAATGTTCAAGAAAATATTGTCAGTTTCAATTTGTACAAAAGTGAAATTATATAATAAATTAATGTTTTAAAACTCCTGCAGAAACAATGCCACATCACACTTTTTATACTGAAACAATATTAACACTCTAGCGGCAAAAATATGAAGTAAGTCTATTCATTTGCAATTATGCTATTACGTACGTCATATCACTTCATTATTACGTTGCGGTCTCACTATAGTGCCTTTACATATTCTACATCTTGTTTTGCTTCAAAATTAATTACAAAGTGATTGTACATTTATTTATGCAAAATACACTTGACAAACAAGCCAATTTAATATTTATTTCAACTACAGTAACGTTTCGACAACTTATTTGTTGCCTTTGTCAAACAAACGCTTGCATTTAAAAAAACAAATCGAACATTAGTTTGGTCATTGAAAAATTGTTTGTTAAATGTAAGGACCTAGATTTGTATACCAAAAGAGTTTCAAACTTGATAAGGACAACACAAGCGTTTCTTTAGTTTATATATATATATATATATATATATATATATATATATATATATATATATATATATATATATATATATATTAAGATTAAATAATATACACTAATTACAGGAATAATTTAGTGAATAATACATTCAAAGCTTTTCGTTGGTTGACATTACCAACATCCTCAGGAATTCCTGAGGATGTTGGTAATGTAACCAACGAAAAGCTTTGAATGTATTATTCAATAAATTATTCTTGTAATTAGTGTATATTATTTAATCTTAAAAATAATTCTAGCAGGAAAACATATTTAATATTCTACATATATATATATATATATATATATATATATATATATATATATATATATAGAGAGAGAGAGAGAGAGAGAGAGAGAGAGAGAGAGAAAGAGAGAGAATTATTTAAATATTATATTAAATATGGTGATATGTTTTCTTGTAATATAGTTAATAAATTGAAAATGTTTCAAAAAGAAGAATACTTTTAATGCATATATTTATTCAAAGCTTTTCGCCGATAAAACAGTATCAGCATCTTCAGGAAAATAATTATCTAACAAAATATTTTTACAAAAATTAAATCATAAGTACTACAAAATTATACATATATATATATATATATATATAGCTTTATATATATAACTTTATAGCTTCCAAAATTAAAATGAATTTACTCTGGATTTTCATCTATTTAGAAAAACTTTTATTTTTTCTGTTATGACATGAGAATGCTATGTTAGTTTTCAAGACCTGTTGTAATAAATAGAAACGTAAAGTATTATAGAGACACGCCCTGAACAGCGCGTGGCCCACTCACTTTTAAGACTTGAAACGTAGCAAGTTAGATATTTACTGCGAACAAATATTAGTCAAAATATGGAAAATGAGATTTTAATTGAAGCTCGAGTGTTCTAATGAAACAACTAGAACCATGTTATCTAGTCTCATATTTAGGCGTCTAGTGTGTCCGTATTAATGTTCCATGATTTTTCCTTAGGCTATTATTTGTAAATGTCGATCTATTCCTTACAAACCAGCCATTATTATTTTAGAAACAAAACAGAGGATAACCTTTTATATTCCTAGAAACAATTTAGCGTTATCCACGCACAAAATACTTTAAACTCTTTTCAAATTGACAATTACAGTTTCACCAGCTGAGGATACTTGTTCCACTAACAACTGTTAAAGGTGACCGCTGTAAAATAGCAATTATTAAAAAAAACTATTTAAACATATTTGAAAACTGCATTTTTTTTCTAATAAGCTCTAAAATGACAAGTGAAGTATTTTTTGTTCGTAAAACTCTAATTGGCTTACCTTAATACTCCCAGCTTCCTTTTTACAAATATTAACACTCTAATAATGTAGAACCATATTAATGCTCTATTTGTTTTATATCTTGGCAACTACAGGGTGCGTCACTCTGCATTTTTTTAAAAGCTGTACAAAATAAACGGACGCAGATTTTAAAAATTGTTAATCATTCAACCTTATTCTACGTTACAAAGCAATTATGATACATAAACATATTGTTCAGAATATTAAAAATAACATCAGTAAGATGGTGTTCTCCCCTATTGATGTATTTTCCCAAACGATTTCTGAAGCTCCTAATCATATCACGTAGCATACACTGAGGAATTATCTTGATTTCCAGCCCGGTTCCTAATATTGAGCTGGAATACAAATGTTCTTCGTACACTAATCTCTAGGTACCCCCTCAAAAAAAATTACATACGGCGAGGTTGTAAAAACGGTGAGGACTAGAAATCGCTCCATTCTGTGAAATCACCCTATTTGGAAACATTATGCTTTCACTGCCTGTTTGACTTGTCACTCCATCTTTTTGATATAATGTATCGCCATTCACTGCATCTTGACGAAGCTGAGGAATGAGTACGAATGTCCTTAACATGACCGGATAACTCAGCACTCACAGTAACAGATTGCTCTCCTACACTTCCGCACGCATCTGCCTTTATCGGCAGAGGTTATTTCAAAGTGTGACCAATATGTTTATGTTTCGTAAATGATATTCGAAGTTGAATAAAGTGGCATCAATAAAACTTCGTTGATTTTTATCAGCTATTTCAAAATGGTGGGTGGACTGCCACTCCCCTAGCTCAATGTAAACTGTCTATGAGTATTTATATTGATTTTAGCAACCAGCTGATTTTTCCTAACCAATCCACTTGGAACTGCTAAAACTATAACATTTTGCATTTTTTTTAAATTCAAATATGTACAGCTTTTTTAATTTCTCTCCACGCCTTTATTTAGTTTTTTGTCTACTATAGGGTTCAAGATAAACTTCTACCTACTTAAGTTCAAATGTGTATATAATAGATTATAAGTTTTCAAATGAAGTGAGTGGTGAAGCATTACACATTAAGGATCCTACGTCTTAAATTACTTAATATGACTTTAACTTAGTGATATTTCCTTATCTGATTTTAATGCTGAAATAGTTACTCATTTTGAACGAAAGGTGTGTTTTAGTGCCACTAGTGTTTTAGGTATTTTATGTGCAACATAGCATACATATATGGATTTGAGGCATAAAGTAAATTTAACCTTCCCCTTTCCTTTAGAGGATATTGTGTGCAAGATGGCATACATATGTAGATTTAAGGCATAAAGTAGCCTTAACCACCCTCCTTGTAGAGGATATTGTGTGCAACATAGCATACATATGTAGATTTAAGGCATAAAGTAGCCTTAACCACCCCTCTTGTAGAGGATATTGTGTGCAACATAGCATACATATGTAGATTTGAGACATAAAGTAAATTTAACCTCCCCCTTTCCTTTAGAGGATATTGTGTGCAAGATGGCATACATATGTAGACTTGAGGCATAAAGTAGCCTAACCCTTCCCCCCTCTTTTAGAGGATATTGTATGCAACATATCATAAATATGTAGATTTGAGGCATAAAGTAGCCTGACCCCCCCTCTTTTAGAGGATATTGTATGCAACATGGCCTACATATGTAGATTTGAGGCATAAAGTAGCCTTAACCTCCCCTTTAAGAGGATATTGTATGCAACATGGCCTACATATGTAGATTTGAGGCATAAAGTAGTCTGACCCCCCCCCCGTTTTAGAAGATATTGTGTGCTATATTGTCGCGTAAGTGAAGTAGTCCTACTTTCTATTTAACGGCTAAACCCCTTAACAGACAAATGGACTTACTGAGTATATTTCCTAATAGAACATTGATAAAATGTACAAAGTTGATCTCATTTCACAGAGCAGAGCAAATCCTGCGTGACAATTTCTTACAGGAATCTGGATTTATTGAACAGAATTTAACTAGTCTCGTAATCCGAAGTTTAAACTGGATAAGTCCAGTATGACTAACTACTTCCTCTTCCTACGTCGCTGCACAGCACAAAACCGGAAATTACTCGTTACTTAGTCTGCATTTTTACAGAGACAGCGCATTCGATCTAAATTTGCTTTGATAATCACTTAACACATAAATTTTACTTTCAGAAAATATTAACATTGCTTTACATTTCAAACTCAAACTTTTGTTTATGTTTGTAATTTAAACATAAAACATAACCTAGATATCTTTGTATGACATGAAATTAAACATTTTTAATGTTAGTTCTATATACATAGTTTGCCAACGTACGAAAACAATTTATATAAAAGGGTAAAGCATTACTATATAAGCTACAGCAATTGTTCTTACAAAGCTATTAGTGTTGGAATAAGCCTAATAAAGTCGTTATTGATTTAAATTGCTGGTGCAACGATTGGTTGTCATAAGATAACTATAAGCAAGGGGACGTTCAAAGAATGGGTAGTGGTACCAGTCTGTGTCCGTGTTAGAACATATTGAAATTATACTTGTTGATTTCTTATCCCCAACATTTTATGTAGGTTTTTGTTAATTGCAACTTAACAAGTTAAACATTAACATAAATATTACATTTCAGTTGAGTAAAGTTGACCTGGTAGAGCGGAAACACGTGTTTCCATAACTCCCGCTGCATTCTCTTCCACACAGTAGCAATAAAACTTTTATTACAACAGTTCCCCAACCTTTTAACATCTATCCTTCTACTATAAACAATTCCATTAAACCTCGACACCCATAGAACTGGACTGCATTTAAGTAAGGTAATAAAATAATTTATTGCAGTTATACATAGTTACGTTACATGTTTTTATAACACGATACACACATGGAAATGTAGTGTTCCTGAAGTAGTATTGTGTCTAAATGAAATGTAAAGACTATAATTTTAAGGGTGAATAAAAGTTTTAATTCTTGAATTTTATATTCCATTACGTTCGGTGAATCTTATTTTAAAAAAGTTTTAATTTTATTTTTAATTACATTAGTTTAAATAACCTCAAAAAAATCTGATACATTATTTCTTACTTTATTGTAAGGTGAAACTAAGATCATCTATGAAATAAGTACTCGATCTTATTAAATAGGTCTTACAAATATCTACATTCCCCACAAAGCAGATAAATTTTTAGTGTTGGTTCAACATGCTCCATCCGGAAAGTCGTAACAATTAATCTGTGCAATTTTGTAGCTCGTCAGGTTTTAGTCTAACCGGTGACCATAAGATGCGCAGAAACACATCCGTTGATATGTGTAGTTTGGTATCGCTGTTAACGTTTCTGTAGTGGACGAGACGACGGATAGTAAGGGGATAAAGTATGCATCGCTCCAGCTATAACTCTTACCACTCACGTCTATCTCCTTTCTCCTGAGCATCTCATCGGTTAGGCTAAATCTGAGGACTGGTATTGTGTCCAATCAGAACCTAAATTAATGAAAATTAAGATACCATCATATTATATATACATATATTGCATATTATATATACATATATGCATATTATATATACATACATATATATATATATATATATATATATATATATATATGTGTGTGTGTGTGTGTGTGTGTGTGTGTGTCTTTTGAGGGTGGATCGGTAGGTTGTGTAAACATTTATGTACACCTATAATCATTCTACATAAAACTAGATACACGTTACGGAGTTACCATTAAAACAATCGAAAACACCAATATCTTATACGAACAAGACAATTTGACGTACAAAATTTAGTCTGGGGAAAGCTGGGAGATACGTAGTATCATGAACTGTGACTGAGAAGATAACAATTTAAACAAAATGCTGATAAAAGATGGAATATTGTTTGTAAACTTTTGAAAAAAGAACTGAGTAAGAAAGTAATGAAAAGCTTTGTGCCCAACGAAGCATTCTAAGATGTTGAAACCTGTCCAATACGATAAAAAGAAACGAAAATGCTGGAAGCAATTGAAACGTGAATTTAAGGTAAAATGGAGTGCGTTGTATTAACGAATAAAATGGGAAATGGAGTGACAAAAAGGTTTAAGGGAATAAAAATACTGAAACTCGCTGAAAATAGAATAACTAGGGTTGCTTAAGATATTTTGTTCGTAAAATGTATTTGTACTAAACATACGTAAATAACATCAATGTTACAGCTCTGTCTCTATGTGTGTGTGTGCTAAAACAGAGACAATGAAGTTTTAAAATTTCAACACGTTTTCTCCGAATCTTCCGCTGCCAAGTAAAGTTTCACAATTAATTATGGAAAACATTACTGCCGAAAAATTAATTAACTAACTTTCAGATAAGTATCGCCTTAGGCTCATTTAATGAACATAAATTCTGAGTTTAGCTGAGTACAAAAAGTGTTACACTGATGCATTGCTTTATAATAGGTGCTGTATTTATTAAAATAAAAATACATAAAGTACGAGAATTTTACTTTTTATTAAAAAAACTCGAATGTATGTAGAAGTATATAAGTTTTCCATTCATTTTCTTCATGCACATTGTCCGTTGCATCGTTGATTATTATTGATTTACTAAATGATTTTGGTACTAAATTGATTTTATTGGCGGAAGACCTGAATACATGACCTGTCAATGTTTTCTTGAACAATCTGCTGAAACGCTCTATATTTTCTTCACCTCGTAAAATTCAAAGCACTGTAAGTTAGGAGAATCGCTATATTACTTAGTTCAAATTACTTAGGTCAAAAAAACTATTTCATTTTATTTGTTTAATATAAATGTCTATTAGTCTCTTCTTTATCAATTAAAACAAGGGTTTTCAAAAACGTTTTCACTCTGGTTGTATCAATATTATGTAAACATTATATGAAATTTCGAAACCGTTTTAGAATCGTAAGGGCAAATTGTGAAATGATGAACCAAAATGCCACATGACGTTTCGGCTTTTGTATATTTCACCAGTATGTAGTAAATGTAATATCGATATACTTGGTTCTCCGTTTAACACTAACGGTCAAACGACCGCATTGATGGTGAAATAAAATCGTAACTAACAAAGCACGTGGGAAGGAAACGTTATGAGATTAGTTTCCTAAACTCTTGTTTCCTCAATCATATACAACCATACATTCATATTTCGTTATTAAGCATTATTAATTAAAATGCACAATAGATCGATGTCTATACCCGATGTAAGAAAGTTGTATCAAGCCTGAATACAAATTCTCTGCGTGACCTTTCTCAATTCATCCTCTTTTTCTTTTCAACTGTCTTTTTTTGACCAATTCTCGTTTATTTCAAACTACATTCAGAGTAGCCTATGACCAAAGGTTCTCCTTAGTCTTTCATCCTTAGACTTCATACTTCACACGATTGTAGTCTAGATATGTTTAGGTTAACATTTTTAAGAAAGTAAATAATAGCTCTTGAACATCTAACATACTTGAAGATGTCTCTTTAAAACAAGATACAGACTTTTACCCACATGATCGCTTCGTACTTTCTTTTTGTACTGAAAAATCTCTACAAGTTTTAGTTGCGTTTCAAAATTTTTGAGAAAGATCTAACACCGAGGCTTACTTCTGCTAAATACGACTATTTGCGTCGGTTTTAAATCCCATTTTTATTATTTAAACTAGAGGCTTGTAGTTGTAAATGTTTAAACAAATTTCCTTATTTATATTAAAACACATTTTAATTTATTATAGTAATTTAATTAGTACATTTAATTTATAGTAATTTTATTTTTTAATACAAATAAATTTAATTGAACTCAAATTTTTATAACAAAATTTCCTCAGAAAATATTCTTTGTAAATTTGATTTTTTTGACCAATCGTATTTTTAATATGTATCTTTTTTCCGATTAAAGTTAATCAAGTGTAAAAACTGTTTTGTTCAATTGAAGCATTACTAATAGTTATTTAAAATGTAAGTCTAAAAGTAAATTGGTTCCTTTTCGTTTGAAATGGCATGTTAGAATCTTTTGATATTATTTTAATTATTGGAAAAATATGACGTTTCCTCTTCTAGAACCAGTGATTATTTCTAATTTAATACGCCTGTCAAACATATCTAGTACGATAAGTCGTACTCCATTAACTACAACTGATCCCAACTTCATATTTCTAATAAATAATTAACCTTTAATACTGTTGAAATATTTTTACTCAGCTGTTTTTCATATAATATTTGTACAGCTGTTTCTCAGCTGTAATATTTGAAAATAATACTCAGCTGGTTTTCAATGCAATGGAGATTTTTAATAACTTTAAGTTCCTCAAAGCCCTATAAATATTGTAAATTGAAAAAAACCTATATTTTCCCTGCTCCTTCGTGCCAATGTTTTTAATTTGAGCTTCCTCCAAGCTCCTAAAATTTGTCACTCAAAATTCGGCTTAGGAAATTATAAATATGGATTATATAACAGCTTTCAAAATTACTCTTTCACTTTATTAAAACATTTGTAATTGTATCTTATTGTTATAATAATAGCAACTTTAAAGATTTTCAACCAACTATAACTAATTTCATCCTCAGCTACGTTTGCAACTGTATAACCGTGTACTTGGGCTTGAGAAATCGCGTTAGGCGGGACGGGTGGTACAGGATCAGTATAATTACTTTCCTACAAACATGATAAGGGCTGTCAAAACACTGACTTGCGTAAGAAGGTATATATAAATACTGTGATAAATTAACTTCGGTATTAAATAACAAAACAATCTTGAAATATCAGTACACATATCGGCTGCAGAAGCGGTTAATGTATAGAAAGTTTTTAATATGTAACATGTTTTCAGAAGTAGTAGTACACGAAACATCTAGTTCGAACTATCGTCGTCAAGTGCACGGTTATGTGGACCGTACTATACCCCTGATCTGTTTCCTGGTCAGTAAAATCTTCAGCATACTGTAATCGTATGTTCCCTAACGTTTGTACCTGGTATAACATTAACACCTTTTTGTTAATATGTTCGTATATCAGAGACAAAGATTCCAGATGAAATACATAATGTAGTAATTTCCCTTACTTGGTTACAATCTTCAATGGGTTTATCTTAAGACTTCATTAATAGCACTTTTAGCGTTTAGTATTTCTTTTATTTTATCCTTATTTTTCTGGTGCGATATTGCCTCTATGATGCTTCGTATTCTATACCAACCATCTGCATCTTCGAGTTAACTCTGCCATTTCTGTTCAGTTGAATTTATCCCAATAAAAATATAATAATAAAAGTTAGTCAAATTCATGAAACATTTGTCTACCTTTCTAGAAAACACTATTCTGTAATGTTTAATTCGCATGCAAGTCTAACGTGGATTTAATTCGTTGAAACCTTGTGCATGCTTGTATATAACTTTTTACAAAACTTTACCTTTTATTTTAGGCTTGGAAAATTCATTATTAAAAATTTTGTGATATAAATAATTCAACCTCGTCATTTTGAAATTATCTCATTCGTATTCCCTAATGTATATTAGGAATCTAACCTAATACATCCTATTAGGAATCTAACCTTGTAAAACATTTGCGGTGAAAAAAACGTAATTACATTTTTATTTTCAAAAACTCTCATTTAAAAAAACGCAATTTGGTTTATAAGAATATAAATAGCAGTTTATGTAAAATTGTTGTTTTCATAATCAACTAGTTAATTACTAACCCATAAAGCGACAACTATCAGCATATGTCATTTAGTGCGCTCTGCATATTTATAAAGATGATTGTTGAATCACTATCAGATGATTTAACACAGATCAAAGCTGCTCTGTGTTATGTACGACATAACATTACAGCATTAATCCTTGATAGCTATTATCGGCTTAAATTTCGATTATTGGCTTAGTTTCTCTTTGACATGATTTATTACAAAAGTGAAAATATTGCTGAGCCCCTTTAGTGATAGTTCTGCATTTTTTACTAAATAACTTGTTTCAGTTTACTGTTTTATTCATATTCGTATTTGTTAGTAAACAAAATGTTGTTTGCTTGTTAAGAAGAAATATTGTGATCTAATCAATCTTTTCTCAATGTTTATAAGTTGAAAAACATTTTTGAGTTGTTAATTCTCCACGACAATGAACACTGTTCACTGTTTTCTTTTTCAACTCCAACTATTAGTTCACGATCTCCCTATATATATATATATATATATATATATATATATATATATATATATATATATTTATATATATATATATATATATATATATATTTTATATACATCCCTACATATATATATATATATATATATATATATATATATAACATTCTAATAAATGTTATCAATTCTTGCATTTTTACTGAATTACGTGTTGTTATTTTCTGAGAAATATCTTCTCAAAAGATGAAAATTTTTTAATAAAAACTAAAAATGAATTTGTATACATAAAATATTTCACCGAACATACTCAGTTTAAAAAAATAAATACCTACATTTACTTTTTATACGACAGCTTTTTTTTTATATATACGGCTGAAGTGTGTGTAGTGTGTGTGTATGTGTGTGTGTGTGTGTGTGTGTGTGTGTGTGTGTGTGTGTGTGTGTGTGTGTGTGTGTGTGTGTGTGTGTGTGTGTGTGTGTGTGTGTGTGTGTGTGTGTGTGTGTGTGCGAGTGTGTGTGTGTGTGTATTGTTGCTTGTGTGTGTGTGTGTGTGTGTGTGTGTGTGTGTGTGTGTGTGAGTGTGTGTGTGTGTGTGTGTGTGTGTGTGTGTGTGTGTGTGTGTGTGTGTGTGTGTGTGTGTGTGTGTGTCTTTTACCTACTTAATTACTTGATTGATGAATATATTTATTTACAGTCAATTTCCATATACAAGTCTTAACTGAAGAAACGTATATTTACTGCCATATCAGTGCAATATATTTTTAATTATTATTCCAAGGATTTCCTTTTTTAAAAATACTATTTCAAATTACATCTCACTGAGAGATTATGCAAACAGCTGTTAATACACGCTCATTTCCAACATGTCAACAACAGTTGTAGCGGCATGTGCGGCCAAATGTGTTTTTTATTATTAGCAATTAACAATTATATGGAATCTACACGATAAGACCTAAAAGTAGGAGTTCTTGTCAAATTTACAAAACTTTACATAAAATTACCAAAAGGTTATTATTAATAATAAAAACCAACATTCACAACAAGAAATTATAAATGAATAACTAATGTACATTTCAATTATAGGATAACCGTCATCATAGATAGGGAATTGAAAAATTCAGATAAAGTGAATTTAAATAATATCTCACAGTTGCTCGAAAGACTAAAAAATAAGTGATTTTAGTAAATGCTACTTTATTCTTAAACAACGTAACATAGGTAGTGCATAAAAATTAAACTTTTTTTCGGTTATTTAGGTCAATATTCTTAATCCAATAAATTATTATAAAGGTGTTTAAGTTATAAAAATTAGTTCTTTTTTCATTTTGAAGTTTACAACCCGATTTTGTAAATAACTCGTAAAAGTCATAAAATTCCTCATTCATCTTCATTACTTGTATTAAATTATTATAAGTTATTATTCAATTTAAAATTGTTTTTATCTTAAGGTTTCTATTTTTTGGTTATATTTCAAATTATTTTAATTTAATGAATTTTAATCATCTTTAATTTAAATAAAATATTTATTCTAATTATTTCTTTATAAGATTGTATTTAAATAATATTCTTAATATACTCTTTTTCACCTCTGTTATACATATAAATATATTTAATTATTTCCTAACATTAAAATATATTTCTTTGATGACGTGTTTTGAAATCACGCCATTCTCAGTACTATTTAAATTATGAGAATAGACTTATAATAACACGTCAAAAAAGAAAAATATTTTATTGTTAGGAAAGGCAGACAAATGCTCTAAAATGTATATTTATTACGCTTGCCTACTGAAATACACAAAGTCTGCCGTTTTAAATATGTTTTACAATTCCGATTGTAGAGTTTATTTAGTATATGTTATTTTACAAAAGATTTCACTAATTTATTTAACAATAGGTTCCATATTTTCATATGTTCCGAACGATTGTCATTATTTCTGTATATAGAAATAACGTAAGAGCTTCCATCAGTATCACCAACTCCCTTTAGTGAATCTCCAGTTACATAAGCAACGCAATTAAAAATAAATGCATCTCATCTTACTCACTCTTTAAGCTCTGAATAAAACAACATCCATAAATTAAAAGTATAAACTGTTCAAAGTAGGTCATACTCAGACCTATGCGTGGCCAGAGGCTTGGTGGTTAATGCATCGGAGGTTGGAGGACCGATGACAACTAGTAACTGTCTAGAAGACTTATATCTGACCACGTCATAGTATGATCCCACCCACCCTAACAATTCCTGGTATCAGTAGCGTGTTGAGAAGGATCTGCCCAGGAATTCCGTTAAAATTACCTGAGACTATAATGTTATCTATATAAATTTAGTAGAAACTTTTATAATTCGTTTCACCTTTTCACACAAGTCTTTAGATTTTCGATTGGTAATTCTAGAACTTCTAGTCCGTAGCTTCATTTCTCTTACACTATAATAACTATCAATCCCCCCTTGAAACTTTGGCTTGTCACTCGTGGTGTTTGAATATTTAATAATTACTGCCTTGTTTTTAATTTTGTATTACATTTAATCTGGCCACAAGCATAAAGCTATACATTTATATTTACACCCCTTGTTGCCTCACTTTCTGTCAGTATAGAAATATTTCATACTTTAATTTAAAATTGTTTGTATTTTAATAATTTTATTTTCATTAATAAAAAATATTCTTTTTACATATTAAAATTATTTCAACTCCGTCCAACCACGAAACCATTTTCTTAATTCGGAATCCTGGACTGACCGTTTACTCAACATAGAGACACTATTCAATGCGTGATCTATTCAGGGCATACTCCGCTTGTCTACTTTTTATTGCAATAATTAACTTATCCATATATTTAAAGAAAGAAATATTTTGACACCTAAATATAACTCTGGCCCACCACATGCCATAAGTAACACACACATACATATATGCACATGCACCTTTGAAAATGTACAATACATAGATAAATGTATACACCCATGTGAACTCACATACACACACACACACTCAATCAAACATACATACAGTATATATATATATATATATATATATATATATATATATATATATATATATATACATATACAAATCCATCTGTGAGTGTGAGTTTGTTGGACGAGGATGATAACAGAAATAATACACCTCAATTTAAAAATATATTTGCATTTTATTTATAACATAAGATTTATTTCAAACCGAATTCGATCCCAGTAGTTTTAAAATTTAAAGATGGTTGTAATGGTCTAGTCCCCCAAGTATTTTAAATGAAAACCTATAATTAAGGCTTACTGTCGAATTACCTTCCTTGAATGCCGCATGGATCAATCGGTGCTCTTCCGATGTAGCTCCTAAACCATAGCCATTACGTCAAAAGGAAGTCATTATTATTAAACATAATTAACTATTTGAATCTTTATATAACCTATTTTATAATACTATATATCTATAAAATATTATAGATATATAGCTATAAATATATCTATATAAAACTATATCTATAAATATATAATTTATATATCTATAAACTCTCATTTTAATTATTTTTAGTGCATTAAATTTTACGCTGCAAAAAATATGTTTTTAATACGTTTTCTAGTGCGGGCTTTTGTTCCTGGTTTTAGAGGAGTGTGGGTTTATATTATCTGTTAAAACTTCAACCCGCACTTTTAACTAACAACAATTCCTTTTGTTTCAGCTCCAAGCGAGGACTTGACCTTGGTCTAAGCCGCGGTTTCTCTGGTTCCCAAGCCGCCAAGCACCTAATGGGTCTTGCAGCCGCCAACTACGCCGGAGGTCCAGGCAGAAGGCGTCGTGCTCTTGAATCAGACTCCGCGTAAATGTGTTTTAGTAATAATTTGATTCATGTAAAAAAACCTATTAGACATAAATGTACTTTCCTATCTCTACGTCCTTGATATAACCTCCTAAATTCTATGTTTTAAATCCTCATATCTACCTCTTATATACAACTTTCAGCCTCAGTTCCTATGAACCTTTAGAAGTCACTAATATAGTCATATTTAAATATAAATCTATATTTTATGTAATGTAGAATTTAGTGTGATTATTGCCAAAGACAAATAGTTTAACTTTATCTTTATTATGTAGAAATATTTAGTGATGTTAAACCAAATTTCATTAATTACTTGTGACCAAAAACCCAAATCTGCAGGCAGACTACCTGATTTTATTGTCTTGTATTTTTGTTTTTATTGTATAGAATTATGTTCCTGTTCATTGTTTATAACATAAATGTAAGTTTATTGATATTTTAAAAGTTATATAGTACCATTGTATGATTATTTTTGATAGACGTAGGAAATAAATAGTTATTATTATTACCTAGAAAAGGTTATTGTACTTTAATTCAGTTATTTTCCTAACTGTACTTTATTTTTATTAATTCTTTTACAATTTCTTGTCAACCTTGAAGCAAATTACTATTAAAAGAGTTTAAAAGCAAACAGAAATTTGCCAGTTATTGTTACACATTCAAAGTTTTATATATAAATACAGTGCTTTCAAAATGTCCCTCCGCTCCAACATTAAAAGATCTGGCTCGATTTGCCGCACTCCATTGAGAAAACAGATCCCTTCTCAATACACTTGAAG
This sequence comes from Prosapia bicincta, assembly GCA_036971475.1. Classification (NCBI taxonomy): domain Eukaryota; kingdom Metazoa; phylum Arthropoda; class Insecta; order Hemiptera; family Cercopidae; genus Prosapia; species Prosapia bicincta. Next base: position 224,628,829 of record JBAIZL010000004.1, read on the forward strand.
AAGGTTATGCAAATCCATTTATGAAATATTATTTGAATATTATTATTTGTAACATTTATCAAATAATAAACCAAAACCGTTACTCTAACGATTTCTGCGGATAAACATTTTGAAGGCAATGTATTATATATATATATATATATATATATATATATATATATATATATATATATATATATATATATAAGATGATGCAGACACCTTTAGACATCACATTCCTGATAGAGAATAGATCTAATTCATATAAGTGACTGTGCAAAGTAAACCATTAAAGTTCTCTCTAATCCAAATAAGCTGGTTTCATGTCATGATATATATATATATATATATATATATATATATATATATATATATATATCATTGATATGGAATAACAGTCACATTTGCTTTCACATAGCAATTTATAAAACAACATTCTAATTTCCACATAGGCTCTTACATGCATTGATGGTTCTAGGCTGGACTTGAAGCATTTATTTCTCACATAATATTTGGAGCATAAAGCACATCAACTTGCAGTAGACCCTACAAATTTTTAAAAAATGTGCTATAATTCTAATTTTGTACTGAAAATTAGGGTGAACTTATTGTGTTATATCTTGCAATTAACATATGGATCTCTATTGACTACTTTAGTGTTACTCCAAAGCTACTTCTTAATTAGCCTTAGTAGGGTAACTACTACTCATTTCAAAGTTTAATACTAAATTTTTAAAGTTTGTGTGTGTATGTGTTTATGTGAGTGTCTGATCTTTGGTATCGGAGCGTAAGCAATCAAGTCAGTGGTGGGTGTTGTTGACGGAGCTGTCAATTTCCCACTTAGTTTCTTGTTTCCCTCAATCCGCCTAGAACTCCGAAACTTCTCTCACCTCAAGTGCTGACATGTTACTACGAAACCTACACATAACGATATTATGAAATGGCGCCTGATTCTGAGTGATTTGTCGAACATGTGTAATCACCTTCTTAAAACAGTGAAACTACAATTTGATTTGTACTATTTTGTACTGTGGCCAGACCCTTGTAACGTGCTACATATAAAGCGGCTTAAACACTGCATTGCAATTCTTTTCAACTATCGACAACTTACAATGATAAACAATTAAGTAGTGCAGAATGCGTCTGTGATCTTTCTGTTTCAACATTACGTGGTAAACCTCTTTTTCTTACAAGGAAAATATTTGTTCTCATCCCAGCGAGAGATCTTCTATATGGTTTTTTGTCATCGAATGCTATATTACAAAAATTTCTTGACATGCAATTCAAGCCTACTATGTAAAACTGAAATACAAAGCAACATCTTTACATTTCTAAATGTAAAGTTTTATATTTTAATTTTGTTATGTTAGAATTTTTTCATTCTCAATTCGTGTTTTGTCTTATACAACATAATCTCTAATACTCGATTCTTAATCTTTACAGACAAAATTGTCGTTATTTATCCATTCAATTATAAGTACTTATTTTCTATGCGACTTGGAGAGCTAGTATTATTTTAGAATAGACAAACGTTTATTAGGAAACACACAATTGCTGAAGAGGCTACAATATTCCAATCTGATCAGTAACTATGATCTAAGATTTTTTAATAAAACATTATTCATGCAATAAGACAAACTAGCTCATCACCTTAAAAACACAGATATTTCAGCTGTAAAAATTAATTAATCAGATTTTAAATTAGATATGCAGATGATTAATAATTTTAAGTTGTTAAAATAATTAAGGCTTCTAATACCTACAAATTTAAATTAAGAGACCAGAATGAGCCACTAACGCTACAAGACAGTGAGAAAAAGAAAGCTTTGGACCCCGAGTCTTGGCCACTAGAACCCGCCAAGCCTTCGTGGCAGCCATCCTCTGGTATATGGTTTATGGTATATGCCCTCCTGTTAGTAACCCTACCATAGAATAGATTGTCCATGTATCCACTACCAAGCTAACATCCATAGAGAATCAGGAGATAGTGAAATGAAACAGTACGGTAAGTGACATGCAAGAGCGGGATGAAAAATCCTGACAAGAAAGAAACCCTGCCAGAAAAAACGCCGAAATAGATCATGTAGGAGCCCTGGGAGCAGGATATCGCTACGCTAAGGCATAAGAGGAGGTATTCCCTTACAAATACCTTGTTAGTGAGGCTATGCTAAATGGCATGCACTTCTTCTTCTGCAGCCTACTCAAAACTAAAATGGACATGCAAAACCTCCCTTCGGGATGTGCCCCCGCTTCACCTGAAACAGAACAGTGAAGCAGGTCATTAGTATTATGTGTAGTGCAGACCATGTAAACGTGTACTTGTTTTTGCTTGCAGTATCTACCACTTCTGAAAACATGTTATATATTGAAAATGCTCGATACATTAACAGCGTCTGCATCCGATATGTAACACAGATGGATGGTTGTCATTTCACAACAAAGCTAATTTATCTAATATCTCATGCAAGCCAGTGTTTTGACAGTCCTTATGTTTATAGGAAAGTATTTAAATTGACCCTCTACATCCCGTCTCGCCTACTGCGATCTCTCAAGGTCAAATGCACTGTTACGTGATCCGCACTATACAACTATTATAACGTTTATGGAGCGTACTGATCTTTTACACATGCGGCTCACACAACTTCGAAAGTTGTAATTCACTAATGTGTATTCATTTGCGACTCACTAAAATATGATCCATTACTGTTTCATTACTAGTAAGTGATATTACAATAGTAAGTGTTAATGGGTGCACGCACTTACATGGTGTTAGTACAACTCCTTAGGCTTCTTCTTACAAGAGTGTTGATTTATACTCTCAAATTATCAAGACTTTTTCACATGAACAACCCATCTCAAACGCTTGAGAAAATAAGGGGAAGATAAATAATACGTCGTTAATTTATTAGTAATTTGAAACAAAACCTACATTTTTGTTATATTAATTAATTGCAAACAATAGATTGGAGGCGAGTTTATAAGACGTCCTAATCTGTAGTCTATTTGTATTGAAAAAATCATTTTTTTTAATTGTGTTAAAATTATACGCCAGTAGGTACTTCAAATCAAATATTTAAAAATACTGTATTACATTTAAAAAATAATTTTAAAAAACGCATTTGTCTTGATGTTTTTTTTACGAAATTCCTATATTTTATAAATTGTGATCATATAAACAACTGATAATTATAATAAGCCTTTCCCCCATCGCGTGAATTATAAGAAATATTGGTTTACAATTTTCCGCGACATTCCGTTTGCCGTATTTATTTTCCCTGTATAACATTCATCTTCTCTCGAAAGTTTTGGAACGTATTTTATTTACATAGCTGGAGATGCATGCAAATTTTCAGCTTGTTTGATTTTAATACAACCTCGTGCCCTTGGCGACTCTGCTGCTAATTATATATGTATAAGTTAGAAGAACAGTTGGAATGGGCTTGTTTGTGTACACAGGAAAGAGATTCTTTTTTCTTTAATACACAACTGTGCTTATTCGTATTCTCCTACAAACAGTGGTTCGTAAAACTTTCTTCATGCAATATTTTGTTTAAACTAAATACAGACATTTGTAAAATCTGAATAAAATTTGTACCAATTATTTTGCTAATTTAATGTACTAAATCATATTTAATGTTTATTAAACATTATTATAAATTATAATATTTACACATTCTTATATAATAAAAAAACCTAGTTTAAAAATGCCTCCCTATTCCAAACATATTTTTCATTCGGTCCTTGTTTATATTTAAATTTATAATAGGACTATTGTAGATAATAGATGAAATTGATATCAACTTAAACCTAATCAATAGTATGACGACGCAGTTCTGTTTAAAGTAAGCTAATCTGTCTAACTTCTGAGCCACAATAGATTTAGAAAGGAATCTATAGATCAGCTAAGCTCTTGTAGTGATGTACCATATACCAGCAATTACACCATGAGTAATGGTCAAACCCAAGGCCCCAGTCAAGGCTTCTCTAGTTTGTGGATCCGGGAGAGTGTATTCATAAAAGACTTTAGCAGAATTACTTAATTATTCTCTGATCTAAATAGATCATTTATTTCGTTATTTAGTTTGAAAAAGGCTCAAACTATACATTTTTTATGGTTATTTCTTATCACTTTTAAAATAACACAAACAATTTTCTCTAAATCTGGTCCGGTTAAAAACCCTGGACTATCTACTCAGTCCTCTAAAAAAGTAGTGACCGTACTCTTGGAGGAGCCGTATGTGTCGCCCCAGTGGTCAGCCGATGATCAGTAGTGTATTCGATGTTCCGATATCAGGCTTGACATCTTTGAGTGGCATCTTTAGTAAAACCTTCCTATCTTTGTTTAGACATGCGTTTAGGGTTTATTTTCGCTCGGATAAAGGTATGGGAAGATTCTTTCTTGGGCGAACCCATAGTCTTTCGTTTTCTTTCTCTCTCTTAAGGTATACTTTTCAAGTATAAAGAAGCAAGGACACTTAAATTCTTCGTCTTTGCTTTCTGCACATGTACGAAATATACAGTCACTGAAAGTTCTGATACAGGAGATATAGCTTTCTGAAATGTTAACTCAGAGTTCGAAACATGGCTTCAGTTTAGCATGAACAAACACTCGAATGAACATTCTATTCCACAATTTTGAAAATGGCAATTTTGATAATGGTTGTACACGATAGGCTTTCTATGAACTTACAAGAGTGATTCTTTTTTGAGCAGAAAAACTAAAGACTAGATAATTTTGGTCTTTTTATAAACTCTGTTTTTTTTTTTTTTTGTATTTATTCAAGGAAGAGGTGCTTTGGTGATCAGGCTCGATCTTATAGAAATCACATTAGGTTTTGTTAAACTCGTAAAACGAATTAATCAAGTGCCATTCAGATAGAAGTTTTAGTTTCACGTATTTCATATTGCTTTTGTAAGGTTGTAGTTTCATTACCTAAGCAGAATCTCTCTCTCTCTCTCTCTCTCTCTCACCTTCTCTCTCTCTCTCTCCCTCCCTCTTTCTCTTTCTCTCTCCCTCCCTCTCTCTCTCTCTCTCTCTCTCTCTCTCCCTCTCTCTATTTGTATCACCTACCACTTTTAAAATTTGTATTCGATTTTAGCGGAGGAATTCTAAAGGCCACAAATTTAACACCTTCAAATTCCCTCATAGTCCCATCGCCAAGCTTTATTATCTGGCTCTTGCCTTTAACATACATTGAAAGATATCTCTAAAACAAAATTAATGTATCCAAAACAAAATTACCTTTATACTAATTAAACACAATATTAACTATTCATATTAATATAACAGGCACATCTACAGACGAGTCTTTTCTTTCAACGCTTTCTTCATCATGAATATCACTTCATATACTCTTTTTTGGTGTTCCTGGAAAGCTACATTCTAGATTTATACTTATATTTGACTAGTTCTATATAAGCCCTTCAAGGATTGCCCAGTACTCATTAAATTCATTCTGTGTAGATAAACTGAGACAAATGCTGTCTGAACTTTAAGTGGAGGAAATACAGATTTTGGAGCTTCAATGAAACTTGTAGATGGTGACGAGTTTTCCTTTATACTCTAACGGGACTTAGAAGAGACGTGCTTCCAGAAGGACATATATAAAAAAAGCAGCTGGTGTCGGCTGAGGATAATGTGCACACAGATATACCAAAAGGCATCATCAGAGCACTAACTAGATACAAATACTAAACTAAAGTACCTGCAATCTTGTAGATTCTCTTTGGAGTGAATTGTGAGAGGGTTTGTGGATGACTTTGAGTATATTCTCCTGGGTCGCGCTACATTATCTCTAGAGGCTTTATAAGAGTGACGATCGATAATGTGAAGACGTTCCTTTACCGGAGGGAATACTGAACCTTCGACTTAGCGAATATCATGAGCACCGGACTATCGGCTAAACTGGAAGAAACAAAAACATTTTAACTTCCTGGGCTGCCTGATAATACATGGGGCAATCCTGCCTAAGAAATTTGGGAAAACTTGTAAACACTTATGTTACGAAGAGGTGACTCTGTGATGGGATTTTATACCACTAAAATATATAATTTCGATTATATAAGAGGTTTTAAAAAGGTCATGGGTGGTTTCAGAATGGTGTGTTCTATGGTTTTCCGCATTTTTTTACTTTATTCAAATAAATAGTTAGACTATTAGTGATGGAAGTTGCTTGACGTAATCATCTTGAATCCACTGATTAAACTAATTTTAAAAATACTTAACTAAGTGAATACGTAATTGCTTACTTGCTGACGAGTTTCAAAACATTCGTTCCTTTTACGAAGGTAACCCTCTCCAACTTCGACGAACCCCTGACGGTTATCTTCGTAAAAGGAAAGAATGTTTTGAAAGGCGTCAGCAAGTAAGCAATTACGTATTCACTTAGTTAAGTATTTTTTAAATTAGTATTAGTGATGTATTTCAATGCATGAATCGTATAATATGATCATAATGCAGATTTAAATAAGTAACAAAACATTTTTATATAATTTCAGTGCACAAGCGTAACACTTCAAGCCGCATTGCCGACTTTCAGATTGGAATTACCGCCAGACCAACACTCCACTAGCATTATTGCTTTTAAGGCGTTCGGAAATAAATCCTGCGTTTTTCCATAAATTATTCAACGTTGAGCCAACAGCTGCAATAATAAATTATCTACATCTACATTAGGTCATATGTAGGTCAACAGGGAGACTGGATTCTTGACGAAGGCAGAAAAGGACGGAGCCGCCAACGACAATACAGAATCTATTTAGTTTGTCATAGTCTGAACTGACAATCTGGGATTAATCATTTTTAAACGGACAAACGCCAAAAAATGTTTGCTTTCTCTTTGTGCACAGTTTGAATAGAAACTCTTTTGTATTCAAGAATCTTGGGTATATGGTATGTCATCCAGAAATGTTCAAAATCAGCTATCTTAATTTTCATGTATTTTTCAGAGGTAAATTTTATAAAATCAAATTATGGAAAATAATTCCGTATTTCCTGAATTCTAGAACATTCATAAAACTCCTAGAAATTTAAATTTTATTGTCTTATATAAACCTATTTTATTCTGATAAAGAACATACTTTACATCCAGTTCTTATTTCTGTAAGAATTATATCTTTTTTCCAATCGAAAGGTCAATTTTAGATAGGTTTATTCAATCATTGTATTTTGTTTCTAATGAATAAATATGCATCTTTTTAATTTTAAAACTTAAATTTAGGTTTATTTAATAATGCAATAAGTCCTTTTTCTTCAGTATCATGGTATTTTGTTATTCCAAACATTATCATATAATATAAACAATATTCGAGGTGGGTTTTGAGTTAAGGGTATATACACAAGAAATATACACAACTCACAATTAAAAAACTTTAATCATCATCAGTGATGCTACCACAAACATATAACTTTAGTTAAAGGAATAACACAATTCCTTTAATTAAAGTTAAATGTTTCTGGTAGCATCTCTGATGATGATGACAAAAGTCATTGAAAAACTTATGAAATTAAAGTTTTTTAATTGTGACCTGTGTATATTTCTTGTGTTTATTATATAATATTAACTTTCGTTATTAACTCGTTTCAAAAGCTGACTGATCGAGGTTCTCAATATGAACACGATGGTGTCAGTCAATATGGAAATGTTAGGAACATCAGAAAATCATTAAACTCCAACACATAATTGTTGTTCTAAAACATTCTGACAATATTATAACAGTTTAGTACAATATTTCTACTTAAATTACTTAAATTAACCGTTTCTTTTTTAATGGATCATAGAATTAATCCATTCTGTACTGAAACAAAAGATTAATTGTTATGCGTAACCTCAATAAATAATTACTGGTATATTTTCAATAGCAACAGCCATATTTAATGCAATAGCAACATCCTAACTGTCACAATGCATTCAAACTTACAATTTCGAACTTACAAATTTTTTACGCTACATCTTTTGTTATTTTTGTAGTTTTAAAGTAAAACTCATATTTGAATTAAAATTACTATACATAGGCTATTTTTTTATTGTTCCTGTATAAAGTTTCCGCTTTCGGTTTTTCCTGTTGAGAGATTTTATTTGTGAAATGAAAATAAAAGTACAACAAAATAATTTCAATACTGGAAACTGATCAAAATGTTTTTAGGAGATATCTTGGGCGTTAAATTAGGATTTTTTAATATTCATCAGGTGGTGTTGAACTTCGCTAAAACATAGTGCTATATTTTCTCTGATCATATTATCTTGTAATAGTAACGAAACCGCTTTCAACCCCATGCTTCAATCGAAACATGCTCTGAAAATAGTTGACAAAGATTGGTGCAACTTCAATTTTGTTTGTATTTATATTTGTTACATAAAAATACATTCTAAATAAGAAGAAAGTTATGGATCATGTTGAAACAGGGACGGAGAACACCATACGATAATTACAATACGTTATCTAGTTTCAAGACAGGAATCCAGACGAGAAGGGAGTAAAACTAGGGCCGAATTACCAATAACGGGTTTCTTCTAACGATCTTCTACATGTCGATAGCAAACGGTAAATTAGGTTCCCGTGAGAGACTGAAAGATTTCCTATCGTCCTATTTCTAATCTCCTTAAATATTAGTCAAACAAGATAAGACACGGGCAGAAGCAGGATTATTGAAAACAAGTCTGCTCTATTACTTGAAAATCATTTATACCGGGAAAGGACAACAATATACCAAGAAGTGATAAATAGAAAGACATTCTATTAACTTCCGAACAGGTATCATTAGTGATTGGGTCTTTGAGCAAGCTCGACTGCACGAAACAAAATGAAGCTTTCAAAATACGTTCGCCCTTAATGTTAGGGACCACTATACCATTCTTTGCGAAGCCCCTATGTCGTTTCACCTCCCTACTGCGAAGATTAGGTGTTAAGAGTTACGTCAATTGTCTCCACGAAAACAAAACACTATCTCATAAACACGTCTTTTGTCAAAAAATACTGCAGGAATAACAGTAGTAACTGCTTTATAAGTCTTTTACAATATAGTTACCAAGCACTCGGCTAGAATAGGTTTGGTTATTAAAAACAGGAAAATAATCGACGTGACGTAAGCTAACCGGTTTCCAATTGGAAAGAGATAACAAACTTATTTTTTATAAAAATATGTCTATCCTAACAGGATTTCTACTAGATTTTAAATTAGATATATAATAAATAATATATTACACAATAGTACCTTATTTTATATTCAGTTATAAAGTCTTATATGTATCATACATTGAGGTTATATTAGAATTTTTTCAACTTTTATTCACTATTTATGGTCTGCGAAATTTAAAATCACTTTATTGTTTAAAAGGTATGTTTAAGTAACCTATATAAAACAAAAAACGAAACTAAATAAATCATTGTCGACTATTACTAATGATGCATTACAAAATTCTGTCAATATTAAAATAAATATAACCATAAACATAGCTTCTTCTAATTGTAATACATCTAAAATACCTAACCAACCCAACGTTTCCTATTATATGGAACAATAAAAGCAAATTATTCAATCTCTAATTTCATACTAATAAATCCACATTTTCTACCATTCCACTAGATCAAGTTCATCTCAACCAAAGTTAATTTTAGTACGCCGGTCTCGAATTTTATTGAACATTAGTTTCAAGCCACGCAATCACAAATCACGAAACGTATTAGAAAAGACAAGAAGCGGTAAGAGGTTAGATGAGGGATGGGACAGCACTGCTGCCTTGATTAGGTTGCTGATTTATTAACAGTACCGAGAGAGAATAAAAACAAAGAGGCGGGGCGTTGAGCATTCATTTAATGTGGAAATAAAGAGAAACCTTTTTTAACTCAGCAAAATAATTAAATTTAATATACATATGTAATGTAATTTAAAGTAAATGTTTACCTAAAATCCTAAAATATTAAAGCAATTTCTAACGTGAAACAGACATTTAGGCCTAACACACATATCATTAGTTCATTTTTCACCTTTCTATTTTTACATTTCTATCGAGAAAGGTCTACTTGGCCAACTATTATACAGTTATTATAAAAGACAAAATATCTGTACCATAAATTTAACGCATAAATTGCTCCTAATCAAATTAGTTATCAATTTTTAATTGAAATTGTTATTTTTTTAATGAACAATGTTACTCGTATGTTTCAAAAAATATAAAAATGTATATCTATAATATGTCGTATTTTAAAACAGATTTATGAGTGGTTGTGGAGGGGGGCCTTGTTAGAGGTTGTGTGTGTGTGTGTGTGTGTGTGTGTGTGTGTGTGTGTGTGTGTGTGTGTGTGTGTGTGTGTCTGTGTGTGTGTGTGTGTGTGTGTGGCGTGTGTGTGTGCGGTGTGTGCGGTGTGTGTGTGTGTGTGTGTGTGTGTGTTTGTGTGTGTGTGTGTGCGGTGTGCATGTTTCAGTGTGTACGAGAGGGAGAGAGAAAAAGACCGAATGTTAAGGAGCATATTGCAGAGGATTTTCTTATTTAGATACAATAAGGCCTGTGTATAGTTTATTTTTGTTCGGGTGTTGCGTCGCAAGCCGTAATAATTTCGCATTTTAATCAATCCAATGTTCTAAACCTATACAAATTGTTACTTAACAAATTTAAGGTTGTTTAATTCTTTTTAATTAAAATCTGTAGTTAATTGCATGGAAGTTATTTTTATTAATATTTTCCGGCAAATGTTTATTTTTGTATTAAAAAAAATTAGTAATATACATTAACCATTTAGTTACATTACATTAATTAATAGGAAGTTAATACGGTGTATGATGTATTCCTGTATTATGAAACAAGTTAGCCTATAAAATTTGAAATGTCCTCAACTTATTCGAAAAGAAGTCTACAAATATCATAACTATCCTCCTGCCATAGTAGTTAGTCTTACAAAAGTCTTAAATTTAAGAAATCGTGACATTAATTTATAGATTTATAACAGAATTGACTAAAATAATATATATATATATATATAATTAATAAATTACAAATATTTCAAAAACAACAATACTTTTATTGCTTATATTATTCAAAGCTTTTCGCCGATAAAATAGTAGCAGGAAAATAATTATCTAACAAAAAAATCCTAACTTTTTTGTTAGATTTTTTTGTTAGATAATTATTTTCCTGAAGATGCTGGTACTATTTTATCGGCGGAAAGCTTTGAATAATATATGCAATAAAAGTATTCTTGTTTTTGAAATATTTTTAATTTATTAAATATATTACAAGAAAACATATCACCATATTTAATAAATATATATATATATATATATATATATATATATATATATATATATATATATATATATATATCCTATGCGCTACGTTTTCTTCTTTTAAAGTTTAAACTGATTGAGTTTTAAATTAGTTTAGTATCTATATGGCGTTTTTTATCTATATCCGGGTAGCGAAGACAGGATCTGTTCTTTACTACGGATGAGAGCAGATCTACTGAGGTACGCGTGATGCCGTTTCTCCCTTTAACCTCTACCAAAAGGCAATTAGCTCGCCTTAACTCTACCTATATTCATAATCCATTCCTGTACTTCTCAGGCAATAGACCTAATGTCACACGCTGATTGTCCTATAGATTGTAACGCTATTATTACAACGTAAATATTTTAAAATTAAAAAAAACTTATTTTATAGGTAAAATAAACAAAATAAAACAACGAAAGCATTATTTTGTATTAATTGCAATATAAAATAGACACTTTTACCGTATAGACTTTCCTATTCAATAATTTTTATACTTACTTCTTACTTCTTATTACGAGCTTCCAAGGTTGGCCTCGATGGCTCGATGTCTCCTATACACACACTCTGCCAATGGCCAGAAACAACTTTCATTCAAGATTCTGTCCAGGGTACATTCCCGTCCTAGATGTTTTATCAAGGGACTCCTTGTTTCTGCTGTTACAGGACACTTCAAAAGTATGTGCTCTAATGTTTCCTCTTCTTGCTTGCACACTCCACAGATAGAGTCGTTAGTAATATGAAACCTTTTCAAATATGTATTGGTGACAATGTGTCCCATACGAGCTCGTGCCGCAAAAGATGCCACTGAACGTGATAATGACTTGAAGATCTTTGGATCATTAGGTTGTTTTTGTAATGAATAATATTCGCGCCCAGTATTGCATTCTCTCCATTTCTTTCTCCAACAGATGTGAGATTCTTTATCAACTGCCTCTTTGCAATTAGTTAAGGAGTAACAGCTTTCAGGAGATGGAAACAAGTTGCAAGACTCCTTGGCAGATCTGTCAGCTTCCTCATTCCCAGGAACACCACAATGACTGGGGATCCATTGAAATACAATATTTTTCTGTTCTAAGTTTTTTAACAATTTAGTTATTTCAGATGTTCGAAAATGATAGTCTGTAGTGTGCTGTACTTGAAGGGCTTGCAGGGCCGACCTGGAATCGGTAAGAATGCAGATGTTCTGTGCATCCATAGTATTGCTAAAAACCAAAGCAGCATTTAAGGCCATCAATTCAGCATTCATGCTTGAAGAGGAATCGCAGGGCACATAGTAATCCTCGTTTAATTCTGGACAATGAAAAGCTGCACCTCCCCTATGGTTCTCTTTATCAACGGAACCATCTGTGTAGATTTTTACAAAGTTGTTATATGTGGTGTTTATCAATTCCATAGCGACAGATTTTAGTAGGTGAGGTGAATCTTCTTTTGTGAGTGAACCAGGAATTTCAAGATTGGTTTTTATTGGGATACGAAGCCAGGGTTGTTGTTCCAAAACAACTGGAATTTTTCCTGATACCATTGTGTTTAATGATTCGCAGGGTTTGTTATGATGGTAGAACAGTGACTGTCGGATGTTAGTTACCAATGCAATGTTAGAAAGAGTGTTAAGCGAAATTGCTTTCATCTGAAAATGTTTCTTCCACATTCTGTTTTTTATATATAAGTCAAAGGGCATGACTGACAGTTCAATTTCCATAGACTGTATACTTGTGGTTTTTTGGACAACCCAAACAAATCCTCAGAGATGAGTTCTGTAATATTTGTAATTTTCTAATATGAGTTTCAGCTGTTCCACCTCAAACTTCACAACAATACATGATTTTTGATCTTACAAAGGACAAATAAAAATTCCTTAATATATATGTATCTGCTCCCCATGCCCTGCTGGCTATAACTTTCAACGCTTTTATTCTATTTGCACATTTGTCCGCTATGAAATGGACATGTTCTTTCCACAGTAGTTTTGGATCCAGCTTAATACCCATAAGTACAGGATTTGGGTTATGCCGCAGTACGTTTCCATTTAAGTTTATAACTGGTTTATAGTTTGTGTGCAAGTATCGCCTGGAGAAGAAGCATACTTCAGTTTTTGATATTGAAATGGTTAGTCCCCATTTTTCAGACCACTCAGAGATTTTGTTAAGTGCCTTTTCCAGTTGGTGAGTAGAAGCAGTTGGGTCTTTATCAGTGGCCCAGATAGTGACATCATCTGCAAAAATAGCCATGACGATGCCTGGAAGGTCTATATTCCCTAAATTTTGCATCATTATGTTAAAAAGAGTAGGACTAATGACTGGCCCCTGTGGTATTCCGTTTAGAGTACATTCTTCTTCAGAGTAGGTATCATTGATCTTAGTTTTAATTTTCCTATCCTTAAGGAAGTCTACAATGTATTTCAATATCCTCCCTTTTAAACCGATTTCCATACACTGCGAAATAATAGATATGCGTGAGACCTTATCAAAGGCTGCTTCGAAATCGATGAACACCGCTGATGTACACATTTTGTTTGAGAATGCGGTATATATACTTTCTGTAAAGTTTAGTAAAGCATCACAGGTGCTTCGTTTAGGTCTGAACCCGAAAAGACATGAACCCAGCAGATCATAATTTTCAAGCCTCCAAGTTAAGCGGTTATTAACCAGTCTCTCCAAAAGTTTACCGAGACATGATGTCAAGGCTATAGGCCTGTAAGAAGAAGCAAGTTCAGGAGATTTTCCTGGTTTTACAAGTGGAATAATTATAGCCTGTTTCCATTTTTGTGGTATGTTACTTGTCTCCCAGATTTGTGTAAAATTGCATCTTATTTCTTCCATAAATGACTCAGAACAATGCTGTAACATTAAATTATGAATGTTATCTTCTCCTGGCGTAGATGACTTCAATTGTGCTACTGCAGCCTTCATTTCAGTTTCTGTGAAAGGTTTATCACAGATATCTGTTTGGGAAATTGCTTCATTCAAAGTTGTAAGAAAGCTCTTTTTCTCATTCTTCAGATGAGTCGGCCAATTTTCCTCAATACCTGACCTTTTGACATATAATTTGTTGAATACATTAGCAATGTCATTATCATTAGTAGTTATGATCCCATCCGGATTTGTGATCTGATAGATTTTATTATCAGGTTTTCCCTGAATTGCTTTAAATCTTTTCCATACAGCTGAGCGAGGTGTGTTTGAGTTGATGCTACCTATGAAGTCATGCCAAGAGGTCCTTTGAGCCTCTTTTATAGCTCTCTTACATTTAGCCGATGCCTGGTTGTATTTGCTTCTATTTTCGGGTGTTCTAAATTTCTTCCACATTTTTCTGGCTTTTTGTCTTTCTAATCTAAGGAGGGATATTCTCTTATTCCACCAAATGTTACTAGGCTTTTGTTTATTTTTATTTACCTTAATGCTAGGGATACTTTCCGAGGCAGCAATCATTAATTTCTGTATAATGTTTTCTGTATTACTTTCTGTGCAGTTTACTGTGTTATTAGTAAGATGTCTAAATAGGGGCCAATTTGCATCCTTTATTTTATGTTGCGTAGTAATAATTCTATGTGCATTAACATTTCCCTCTTTATTGTCGATATTAAAATATACTGGGAAGTGGTCACTAATTAGATCTTTACCCACATACCAATTACTGATTATGTCTAACAGATCTGGAGAAGACAGGGTAAGGTCCAATGTACTCAATGATCCTGTACTTGGTGACTGGTATGTTGGTTCCTTGTTTTTGTTTACAAGTACCAAATTGGAGTTCACAATCCATTCGTAAACTATTAGGCCATTCCTGTTGTCATTTCCTTTATTACAAGAGCCATGTCTAGCATTAAAATCACCCATGATAAGGAGACATTTATCTGAAATCAGTAATTTTTGAAGTTCCTCATCAGTTACTAATTGATTAGGAATATATACGTTGACTACTCTTATATTAATATCTTGGTTAATAGTTATGTCACAGCTAAGTGCTTCCATATTTGTGGTGGTGATAGATTGATGACTTCTAACAACTATAGATTTATGTATCAAAATTATGACACCACCACCTCTGCCATTTGCTCGTGAATTGTTAAAAATATTAAAATTCTTGAAACGAGGGTGCCGCTTTTCGTCTACAGGCAACCATGCCTCTTGAACACATATAACCTTAGCATTACTCAAATCCAATTCTTGTTTCAACTCTTCTATTTTATTCATCAAGGAGCGGGCATTCCAGTGCAAAAATTTCTGAGATTGATATTTAATGTGTGAATTATGCAGGTCTTTTGTTTTTCCCTCACGTTCATTAAAGTTTGTACCCAATGATATATGTTGTTTCATCTTCTCATCTTTTGACTTTTTCTTCATTTGGATATGCATTTCTACTGCCTGCTTTCTGCTATGACACCATAATTCGATTCTTTTGTTTTTTCCCACTCCTCGATTTCTCATAATAATATTTCTATCTATTCCATATAATTCTCTTACACATGTGCTCGTCCTTGATATTTCAGATGTTTACTTTAAGACGATCAGGATGATTATTTCTTTGCTTATTATAACAGAAAGCAGGCCCCACCCGGAGATCCGATTGGGGGACTAATACTCCGGAATGTTTTACTCTCTGATTCATTCTGCCATATTTGTGTATGTATTAGGGGGCTGCAGTGGTCTTATGCAGCTTCTGTGGACACCTCTTAGTTCACTTGGGTTTGCTTAAGCTAATGGAATTCCAAGTTTAAGGATCGGATATTAATAATTTTTATACAAATTGTAAATCATATAAATTAACTCAACAATACTCTATTAAACCTCTAGAAATATTGAGCATACTTAATAAAAAATGAAAAAACTATTTCAATATTGAACTAGAAATAATTTTTTCACTCATCAGCCAACTCTAGTCACTTTATGAACCAGCCCCACCATCTACTGTGCAAACGATAAACTAATGGTAAAATATTCAACAATTTTGCGACAGATTGCGTTGTCGTGCCGAGTAGAACAACTCAAACTGCGTTATGTAATTGTTTAACTTAACTGCGAAAAGTGATTAATTATAACGTCTTGTTTTACAGTAATTTTATTGGAGAGTCTTCTTATTTATGACATGACATTTAGATTTATTTGCCGGTATTAAAACTAAAATCAGTAAAGCATAGATTGATGTCGTTTATTTAACTATTTAAGGAACTTATTCATAGAGTCAATATTAAGATTCCTAATTGTTATTTGGTTTATTTCTTTATAGAAGTAACCATGTATTGACCAGATATAATGGCTTTTGATTGCAAGCTAACTTAATTATAAATAAAGAGGTAATGTAACCTGGTATTTAAAAAAATCAAAGTCGAGTTTGAATATATAGATTTTAATTTTTAGATTAGAATAAACATTTTTTATACTTTCAAAATATTATGTAAACAATGTTAAATCTAATTAAATTAGATCATTAACTTTTTAATCCGCATAGTACGGAACTAATAAGCCATTGGTTTCTAATTTCATCTCTTGTTTTGTTTTTAAATAAATTTGTAAAACCTGATTTATTAATAAAAAGACCATCATTTAAACAACTAATCTTATTTACAAAACTCAGATATCATATGCGTGCAAGGAAAATACAAGCAAAATACGTAAATTTATGAACATCGTTGGTAATAATTTTTAACTATTAAATACTTATTGAGACGATTTAAAAAGTGGAATTCCAATAGCCATATTGAATTTATGCTAGTTATTACAAAGGCCTGCTATAATAAAAAGAAATTGCACTGATTGTAAAACAATAGCCAATTGTCTGTAGTAAAAATAAAGCCTTTATGATTCTTTGAATAATGTGTTTTCGCATTTATTGAATTTAAAGTCTAATAATTAAGGTCATGAAACGAAAATGCTTGAAATGTTGTTCCACAAATTTTTCTAAAACACGTTTGTAATTTTTAGGCACAAATGAACAAGTTCTAGTAATTGAAAACCATTCATGCCTACCACAATCACTGCGAAAATTGATTTCAACGCGTTTTTTTTTAATGGATCTGGGTGATTATTTTAGAGGTAAATGCGTTCGAATATTAAGTCTGTATCGCGTGATAAAGAACCGATATAACCTGCACTGACGTCAGTATTCCTCAGTGCAATTACGGAGTCATAATAGCAATTAAACCATTACGCAGGTATCGCTAGATTAGTCACACAAAGTGCCAGACTGTTTGAAACATAAGGTGGAAGATATTTGTGTTTGGAACAGGTTAGGTTAGTAATGGCAACAGAGCTTACAAGAATATGACAAAACGATATTGTGTAAAAATTGGTTTTATAATTACAATTAACATTTACTTAGACATAAAAACCTGCAGAAACTCTTTTCTTTACTCTGTGGTTATTATACAATATCAAGAGCACAGTGGTACAATATATTACAAAAATATATAGGTGAAAAAACCCCAAAACCACAAAAATTAATCAGAAAATAACTAAAATAATTTACCTAAGATTAAATTCTTATGTACATTTCGATGACAGCGTCATCATCTTCAGAGGTTCCTATTACAAAAGTACAATCTAGAATACAAAAAATTAACTAGACTGACTATTGTACTTTTGTAATAGAAACCTATGAAGATGATGACTTTGTCATCGGAATGTACATAAGGATTTAATCTTAGGTAACTTATTTTAGTTATTTTCTGATTAATGTTTGTGGTTTTGGGGTTTTTTCAACTATATATTTTTGTAATCTGTGTTTATTGTAAAATTTTCGTAAAATCATTAACTCAATAAGAACCAATTAATTATTATCACCGTATTTACTTTATCTTATACAAAAATATGTAAAACCGTGACTAGACTTAGCTTCGTTACTAGCTGTCAAGTCGTATTTGCAGATGTTTCAATTTATCAACCAGATTTCTAAAAAAACCAAGAAGTTAGTTGAGGTCGGTTGACGAATCTAACATTCTCACGAATCTAACATTCTCGTTTAACATCCAAGGTACGTGATACTATGGGTATCTTAACGTTTATACAAGAATTCCAAAAAGATTAAAGGTGAAAGAAATTATCAATTATTGTACTGTTAGGATTCTTATAATCTATAGCATCATTGCTATTTGCCATATCTTCGATTTTACCGTTAGTATTTTATAAACCTATACACATTGCGATATGTCATATATGCTATATATAACCTTTCGCTTATAGAAGCCTTCACGTTTTTATAT
>JBAIZL010000004.1:224652272-224669772 GCA_036971475.1 Prosapia bicincta
AAGCAAAAACGTTGTCACCAAGAATCTATAAAATTAACGACGACCTAAGACCTAAAGCGTCACTAGTTTATACCGGTATAGACCTACTTGTCCTTGGGTGTTGAGATTGGCGGTAAAGATTGGTTAGAAGCTTGAGATTTACCTAGTGTACAAGTGCTATCTCATATGCACTCTTAAGTTGGGGCACTTCAATATAATGGTGTGGAAAGTACGTAAAGCATGTTCTGTGAGCGTAGAAATCGATGTAAGTGTCGAGAATGGAGTGTTTGTATCTGGGAGAGCCCAACGCCACCTTAGAAGGAAACCTTTTTCTACGTGGTTATAACTAAACATAAGAATCACTATTGTTCGTATTTCAGGATTGTCACAACACTTCGAAATTCCGTTTTTTCAAATTGTTAAATGGATTTTCATAAACATTTTTTCAATATTTAAACATAAATTATTTCTCCTCATCAACTTTAAAACAAGGGATAACAAATATCCAAAATCACAGTATTTACACCTAAATAACAACAATAATTAAAATAAACAGGTTTTTGACATGACAGAAGTGTACAGAAAAACGAAATTTTTAGTGGCCGTACGTTGTTTTTGTACAAGAAAAAAAATTGAACCACAAGAGTAAACCACTTCGTTCGTGTACGTAAGTATTAAGGAACAGTGAGTCGCAGGATGGAGTCGAGAATGACTATGCATGGTCCAACTGTGAGTCTCTCTCTATCGATTAGTGAAATGAAACAGAATAAGTGTAATATGCAGAAAGCTTAGAAGAAACAAATCATATAAAACAAATTGCCAAGTCAATTCCTACTTAAATCAACAAAAAAATGTTGTTTTAGTATCATTTTATTTTATAATTACAGTAAATACAAATATGTATATACTTATGTCAGAATAACAATATTAAGTGGCAAAGTAGAAATCCCTTGCAACTCTCCATTTTCCTGCCTATGTATAGTGTTGGACTATTATTTTTGTTTGTATTTCTTTGTTGTTTTTCATCACTTGCATTGTGTTGTAGTTTCTTTTCGCTTTTCTTTCGCATTGTCCTTTTGTGAAGCAAGGCTCTATACAATTATTCCAGTTTGTTTGTTTATTTTATTCTTTCCATTCATTTTTAATATTAGAGGATTATATATGATATTATGTGTTAACCATGGCAAAAATTTAAGGCTGTACAACGGAGTTTCGACGAAAACCAGATGGAGGAAAAAGAAAAATTTATGAGAATCTTTGAATTAAACATTTCTAGCTATGGGAACGTTTGTTCAGTGCCAAAGCGCTAGACTTCGTAACATACATATACTCAGTTTGAATCCGATTTAGACCCCCAAAATTTTCTAAAATCTTATTATTAAATAAATATTTTAAAACATTGCATTAACATCAACTGTCATCTACTATAGATTAAAAGAAATGTATTTGAACTTGATTGGACAGATAAAAAAGTATTTGATCAACTATTGATAATTTGTATATATATATATATATATATATATATATACATTGTAATTTTCATTCCTGTGTTGGTACTGTTTTCCAACGAAAAGCTTTGAATATAAATTATTAAATATTCTTGTATTTGAATAACCTATGTTGTTTTAAAATATATATATATATATATATATATATATATATATATATATATATATATAATTAATAAATTAAGAATATTTCATGGGGTTTTTTTGTAGCACATATGATTTAATTTTGTAAAAATATTCTATTAGATAATTAATTTCCTGATGATGCTGGTACTATTTTATCGGCGAAAAGCTTTGAATAAATGTATTCATTAAAAGTATTCTTGTTTTTGAAATATTTTTAATTTATTAACTATATTACAAGAAAACATATCAAAATATTTAAATATATATATATATATATATATATATATATATCAGGAGAGTGTAACCTAATAGAAGGAATTGAAAAAAATATCTCAGGAAAAATTCTCCATGGGTCCAGATGAATTTCAATTTTCCAATACCATTACATGTAGTGTATTTGTACCTTCAAAAATACCTTAATAATGAGTTCACTATACATTACCCACCACTTAGAATCATCTTTTTCTGCCTGCTAATTACATTTGCTAAGATAATCGAGCAAGGTTGAGTCCCATAAACCGACTTTTGATACATTGAACTGCATTACACAATAACGTCAAATTTCAAATAGAAGCTATATTTAATATTACTTTATTTATTTATAATTTAATTTCTATTTATTATTATTATTATTAAATTCCTTCTATTAGTTTACTCTCTCCTTATATATATTTTATACAAATTTTCAATCGTTAATAAAATACGTTTGTATTCGTCCAATCAAGTTCAAATACATTTTAAAACCTATAGTGATGACAATTGGTGTTGATATAGTATCTTCACATATTTATTCAATTAATTAATTATAAAATTAGTGAGATTCCAACTAAGAATCTTCATGTTCGAAGTCTAGCGCACCTGTGGCAATGCGACAACTTTCCAATACCTTAAAGTATATTTCTCAAAGATGTATATGATTCCCCCCCCCCATCAGGTTGTCGTCGAGACGTCCGTTGTATAAGCTTAAACTGTTGCCATGACTACCAAACAATAAACAATATCATAAATAGTGCTCCAGGATAACTAAAATAACATTTTCCTTTGTTAACCTTCTAGGAATTTGCTTATTTTTTTTTATATTACATACTTTACCTTTTGCTTATCTATGTCTCTAGCGTACATTATACAAAAGTACGTTGAGGTTTGCCTGCTCAGAAACACAAAAACTGGTATAATGATTTTCTAACTTTATTAATGTGGGGCATGTAAAACTAAAAATATTTGTAACTGTAAACACATATACCTACTAGTATTACATACTAGTATTAAGGTATTCTAAGGTATTTTAAGTTAGGATGAGGGTGGGGTAGGATAGGGATGTAAGGTGTATGTTTGAAGAGTATTATGGGGTTAAAATGTCAAAGGGTGTATGATAGTTATAATGCAATTGAGTTTTAAGTATTTTTTTTGGTTTAGTTTGAAATGTTTGTATATTTCTTATTGGTAGGTTGTGTATGGTTGGTCATTTTTGTTTTTGTTTTTTTGTAGCAAAATATAAAATATGCAATCATTTCAAACTACACCAAACACACACATTTATCACCCAATTACATTATATCTCGCATTCACTTTTGACATTATAGCCCGAAAATACTTTTCAAATATACACCTGATATCCTAAGCCTACCCCACCTCCATCTTAATCTAAAACAACCAAGAGGTCAGTTACGGTCTGAGTTGACAATGGGACAAATTGTTCCCGAAACGACCGTCCTCAATAATCAAAAAAGTAGGTGTTACTATAGGCAAGTGCAACCTACTAATAATATACTCGAACGTTCAAGTGTTTTTAGTGCAAAACTAGCCCCTAAAGTGAATATGGAATGAAATAATATTAGGTAATTTTAAAACTTTTAAAATGTTATTTAATACTTTGCGAGTGACCAATCAAAGTAAGTTTCAGTATGAATGTAAGTATTACATTTAGTTTTCGAAAATCCAGAAATTTTGACAACAAGCAAAAAGAGAATTGAAGTAAAATTTTATAATTTTTTTATCATAATTAAATTTATACCAAAGCATTTATTGTTTAGAGTTCAAAACTTGAATTTAACTTTATTTCCAAAAATGTAAGGTTACGAGTTTTTTAATAATTTAATTTTAATTAAAAGTAATTTAAGTTCAAATGTAATTAAAACATTATTTTTAACGCTACGTGTTTTTACAAAAGAGTAAAGGAGTGTTGGAAAATAGGAGAAAATGTACGTAAGTGATACCGAAGTGATATTCTTCTCTCGTGCTCATTGCTATCATCATTATCTCTCGTTTCTTCTAAACTTTTTTAAGTTAATTGTTATCGTTTTAGAAAACCAAAAACGAATAATACCAATAATCCCTTCCTCCCCCTCCCGGTCAGTTCTCCAAAAACTCGTCTAGCCAACGTGGTAGCTAGGCACTTTCATCTCACATGGGCAATCTGTCAGTAGCTCTAATGATTGAGGGATCCAGCCCATATATCAAGCTCGCCAATCTCCACCACTGGTATTCTTGTAAATATTTACCATTCCTCTCTTCTCGTCCACATTCCCTTCCTCTTGTCCACTATTATACTGCCAAACTCTTCAAGTCTCCAAACTGTGACTAACACCTTCCTAGTCATCTTTTGATAGAAGTTACTTTAATAAACCCAACTTTTTGTCTATCTTAGCACATCTTCTACAGTAATCCAGTTCTACAGTTCTAATAGTGTCTGGGGCACAATATTTCAGTGCTTTTTTAATGTTTTATATTTATAGATTATTGATTCTATCGCGAATGTATACATCTCGTCTAAAACTTTAACTGAGACCTATTGGTTACAAATAAACAAAAACAGACAAATGATGCTTTTCAAACAAAAACATACTTCCAGATAAAACAAATACTCCAGTAATAATAGAAAATACCAAATATATCGATTCAATGACTAACTACATAAAAGAAAATAAATACGAACAAATCCCAGACCCAACTAACAAATACCTTATTACAATAAAAAAACTTAATAGTCACTCACCGTAACACCCTAAACTATAACAATAAATTAAAATACCACACAAGATTATATCCATTCAAACCATGCGCACCAGTGTTATCAGGAATACCCAAAATCCACAAACCCAACACACCATTTAGACCACTAATAAATTTCACAACAGCACCATCTTACATAATCGCAAAAATTCTAGACAAAATCTTAAGATCTAAAATACATATCAACAACACATACAATATAAAAAATGGATACGAATTAATTAATAAAGTAAAAACGATAAAAACAAACAGCAACACAAAAATAATAAGTTATGACATAACTAACATGTACCCTAGTATCCCATAGAAGAAACCATACAAATAATAAAAAACAAACTGATACACAATAACGAAAAAAGAAACATAATAGATAGTATCATTACGCTAACCAAACACATATGTAACCAAAATTACTTCCAATTTAACAATAAATATTATAAACAAACAACAGGACTCCCCATGGGTTCACCCATATCATCTATCATGTCAGAAATATATTTACAACACTTTGAACAAATAATAATTAAACCTATAATAAACACACACAATATCTCACTATGGACAAGGTATGTAGACGATATACTTGTAATATACCAACCTACCATTCACAACGAACACGTCATAATATTAAACAAACTAAATACATACCACGAAAACATACAATTCACCGTTGAAACAGAAACAAATAGAACAATCAACTTCCTCGACATTACTTTAAATATAAATGATAATAAAATAGAAACTACAGTATACAGGAAACCTACTTCCAACAACACCACAATACACTACAAATCTAACCACCCCTGGACACATAAAATTAACACTTACAGTAACATGATAAATAAAGCAATAAAATACACACAGGATAACAAACAAAAATTAAATGAAGAATTAGATAACATTACAAAAATAGCAATAGAAAATGGATACAACAAACACATTATAAAAAATATATACAATAAACTCACAAAAAAACCTAACCTCAACACAACACTACTACCGGAACACGAAAATAATGAAAATTAAAAAAATCTACCTAAAATATAAATACACCAATAACAAAATAGAAAAAATAACAAATATATACAACAAAGAATACTACACTCCAACTTACAAACCAAACAACAAAATAATAAAATATCTTAATAACACAAACCACATAACAAATTCAGAAAAACATAACCTATCAGGAATTTATAAAATCACATGCAGCAACTGTAACGCTTTTTACATAGGAAAAACAACCAGAACATTTAAAATAAGATTTGAAGAACATTATAGAGCATTCAAAAACAAAAATTCTAAAGTATCAAATGTTGCAGCACACCTAATATCCCATAAACACGAAATAACAAATTACGAAAATAACCTAACCATACTTGAAATAAATAACAACCCAATAGAACTAAACTCACTAGAAAAATACCACATTTATAAAAACATACACAAAAATTTAATGAATCTACAAACAACATATACAGAAGACATACTATATAGAAATATCATACACACAGATCAAGAAAAAGTGCGCGTAACGTCAACTTCACAGACCGAACATTTACAACAGAGAAGCATCAGTGATTCGACAATGGTCAATTGACCGAAAGGTACCTCATCACTCAAGGTAAAATTATTGCACTTAATGGTGGATAAAATTACTTACATAGTAATATATTAACTTCATATATATATATATATATATATATATATATATATATATATATATATATATATATATATGTGTATATATATATATATATATATATATATATATATATATATATTACTGCCGTAGTTTCAAAGCTAAATAATAGAGTATTTCAACAAATTTATACCTCTACAGGTTACTAAGCTATCAATTGCATTGAATGTACAAATTTAATGCTCCCAGCAGTGCCACAATATTCCCGTTAATCCATAGCTCATAAATATTATAAACACAGATTAGAATAGTTTAGTACTCTACTGGCGAATTTTAAATATTTTTTTTCACAAAATATATGTTTAAAACGAATAGTTAGAAACTGTGTTTACACATACTCTTCTTTGTTAAACCACGACGAAAATATGTAAGATTATTTTTATATTTATCTATTATATTCAACATATTTTTAACTTAAATTGTATATATTGTTTTTATTTTAAAAAATAATCCATCGTAATTCACAAATTGTACTCTAGCGTCACCATAAACATTCCTGAACTTCAACCTCTTATGTTTGTTGTACAGTAACTCACCAATTTTTCTTACCGTATTGGCGCCTATTTTTTATTTCCAGATGTCTTATAATGTCAGTCCCACAACTCATATAAACTTACAGTCTTCATCTGTCGCTTATGTCTTCATATGTCGTTCATCTTCATCCTTTCACTGCTACTTATTGATAGTTTTTTGCACCTATCATTATAAGATTACACTATACAAGTAGTCTAGTTCTGCTGGTCCGTTTCCGAAACAATGGAGCAAATAAAATTATATTACATATTTTAAATGTATTTAATAATAACACACTTTGTTACTTTTAGACTGCTAATGAGAGATGGGATAGAGCTGCCTTCACTAGGCTTATTCGGTATTCGAGTAAGGTAATGACTAGGCCACCACTAGGCTTCAATCGCTCATCAATACCCTAGGTTGTAGTATAGTAGCTGGGTTCAACTTGTAGACGGAAAACGGACACAGGAAAAAGGTATGTACTTTCTATATATAATAGAAAGTATATTTATTATTACTAAATACTATAATATATTTTGGTAATAATAATTATTATAGCAATTTGTTGAACTTTTAGAACAAGTTGTAGCATATTAGTTATTTTTTAACATATTATAATTATATTATAAACTATGTAAAAAATATAGTATAATTAGAGGTGGTATTTTACCACGATAAATACTTATAATAGACTGTTATCACTTCGTCAGAGGAAAAAGATACAGTGAATTATAAGATAAATTAAGGGAGGAATAATAATATCCCCTGGAGAATGATATTAATGCTGGAGAATAAGGAAAACACCGAGCAGGATCCTTCTATGTGATCTCTAAAGAGATAAGAACACAAACAAAACTGTATATCTATATTTAAACACTTATTAACTAAATCATTAACTTAAACCATGTTTTACTAATCATTAAACATAATATTGGTATTTATCGATTATCTAGAAGTCTCTGATGTGGCAAAAAAAAGTATACTTGGAAATTGAAAAAAAATTACAGAACAAAAATAAAACTTTGTTCTGTTACTTCTGTGAAACAAATATAACTTATCTTGCATTGCATACGAGGATTTACAGAATTAAGAGCTTCCTTGTAAAATTTAGCACTACCTTAAAGGCTATTAAGTATATTATAATGTACCTATGATAACTACAAAGTATATGCTTGGGATAGATTTCATTTTACTAATATTCAATGTAAACAGTTCATGCGAGAAATGAAACACTGCCTCCTTGATCTTAGCAACGATGCAATAACGTATACCAAAATAGACGTTATTTCACTTGACAATTATTTAGCTTATGCTAGCAAACTTTATATTGCTACTTTTATAACTAAATCTATTCTTTGTAGCTACTCGTATTTTGTAATATAGTACAACATAGTACTCTGAGTTATAGAGACATCTTGAGTTTATAAAAAAGCCGATTGCAAGAGGATTTTTTTAGTTTTATCCAAAGTTATTAATTTTTCGAACATTATCACCAGATTGTATGGTTTTCTCTGTGCTTCTAAGGACTTTTTGTGCCATCATGTATAATTTTTTTCAATATCTATATGTCCCGTTACCCGATAATTATCAAAATATTAAGTTAGTGTTTTTCCTTTTTTAACGCTTTAAGGAAATAAACACACAGTGATTAGAAGTATGGGGAGGTAATTTGAATTACATGCAGGATTAGTGATTAACACATCTTTCTTGAAAAAATGTTTTTAATAACTACTTTTAATTTCTAACAATAACTTTCCTTGTTGTAACCTGTTACATTGCTTTTTAGGACTACACTTTTTTTTCTATCTTTCTCAAATCTGACCAATTGCATCTCGTAAACAGCGTAGTTTATTGGTTCCGAAATGAAAGGTTTCGTAACATATCTCTTATCACCGAATTACAATTACAAGACGTAACCAGAAACATAATATTCGTTTTATTTCGATTACTTTTTGATTCCAAATACCTCCTTAGGCTCAAAATGTAAAATAATTCTACGAGTCCATCTTTCAACAGAATTGTTGTAAACTGCCCCAGGAATGGTTTTTTAATGAGTTGCGGAGAACCAAAACTCTTTATTTGCTCTCTTTGCTCCGCTTCTCCGAAATGAATAATTCTGACGAGGACTATATTGTTCGCAACTGTGAAAAACATGTAGCACTAAAATAATAATATGTAACACACTTCCCACAAAAATATTTGTATTAAAATAATTTATTTCAAATACTTAATTGCCATTTTCGTATTAGTTTATCACAAATTATTTGTAGCCTATTCAACACTGAAAATGTATCTTAGCTTTGTAAATATCTTTATAGTTATAAATTTATTTTCTTTCTATAACTCACAAACCAAACTCAAAATGTATAGGTTATACTGTATTACAGTCAATTTTGTTGTCCAAGATGTTCGGAGAAAACATTTTACAAAAACATTTTTTTATATACTGAGTGCATTTTTTTTATACCGTTTTCGAGTGAGTGCACTTAGTAATGTTGATCATAGATGCTCATGAAACACTTCGTGCGTAAATAAAAATATTTACTGAAGTTGATTTTTAATGTTTTGTTTAAACAATTATTATGTATATTTATGGTTAAATTTTCCTTTTTCTGACCCAAAATAGATTGTTAAGTAACAAGTCTATAAGCTTTAAAAAAATATTTCCCGTCTCTTATATTTAAAATGAGGTTTAATGTATACTTCAATTATCCTCCAAAAGTACACCAACGTTTAGGGAACTTCTTGGAGCCTGGATTTAAAACGCATGAATTTTCTTAGGCGTGTCTGGGCCCCTGTATTCCCCTCAGACCTCTTGATGCAAAGTCTCTCTCTCTCTCTCTCTCTCCCCCCCCTTCTCTCTCCCCCTCTCCTCTCTCTCTCTCTCTCTCTCAATCTCGTTTAACTCTATCTCTATCTATCTATCTCTCCCTCTCTCTCATGGCTGAAATACTTCCGTTATATATTATGTGAGATACCCTGCACTCTTGGTGACCTTATGCTAGGGGTTGAATAATTGCATTACGTTTTTACTGGACCTTCTACAGAGACTGTTATGCACCTTGTATTCTACTACCTATTCGTAGCTGGAAAAAAACAAGCGAAGGAAGTTCAATGGTACCTGGGGAGCAGTGTGCTGGCTGGTGAGTTGAACTGCTGAAACACCAGAAACCGAACTGTAAAGTAGAAGTGTTATTTAGATATAACTAAATACATTGACATGCTGAGAAAGTGAGAAACTAGCATTCATCTTATGAACTTTATTTCAGAGATTTGCTGTGTTTTACGTTAAAAACAAAAATATAAAATAATCTAAAAGCCTTATAGATTTTTATGTTCTTATTTCACGTAATTGCATGATTATACATGCAATACATTCTTACTAAGCAATAAAACTTTAAAACTCTCAATACAACTATTAAGTTTTCATCCAAGGTAAGTAATATGTGTATTCCTGTAAGCAAACCGTAGCGGCAGCTGATTGACGGGACGCGTGCGATGGACGAGTGCCAAGGCGGAGATGCCAACATGAAAACTTCGTCTCGTTCAATCCAAAAACAATCCTGAGAAAATAATTGCGTGTGAATCTAAATCACATGACTATAACTAAGCAATGGCTGAGCCTGAATATTGCTTTCAATTGGGTTTTGCTTAGCTAAACTTAATGATGTTGAATTTTTTTAAATATCAAAAAGATTTTTTATATTCAGATTTTTCAGTTTTTTTTAAAAAAAATATGTTTGCCTTAAAAAAATATATAAACTTAATTCGATGTCTAAAGCCATTTTTTCTTACGTTTGTTATTAACAACCAATAGCAATTACTAATTAACGAAGTATTAACTTCATTATTATATTGCAAGCTAATAAAAATAATTATAAACTATGAATATTTTATAATTAGGTAAGGTACATAAATGTACACGTCACTAATTGCTTTTAAACCTTTTTAAATATAAAAATAAAAACTGCCAGTTACGGATTTAAATATAAATACCCCAAAAAAAACTGCAATGATTTTGTAGCTTTATATTATTCCATGTTTCGAAAACGTCTTCTATACTTGACATAGATGCTATGTTTATCTATTTTATTCTATTTAATTTATATTTCTTTTCTTATAAGATTTTATATTTCTTTTTTGTAATATTTTTATACTTAGGGATGTAGTTTATATCTATCGACAATATGTTTCTATATTAATGGATATATTTTACAAATATATATATTACTTTCCTTTCCTTAAATATAGCAGGTTTTAAAAAGTGTATTTCAATTATTAACTTCACATATTTTTAAACTTATTTATTTTAGTAAAAATATCTTTACACTTGTAAAACAAAATTTAATACTAACATCCGATTTGAAATTAGAATAATAGTTCTTAGCATTAAATACAACTCATTTAATGTGTTGTAATGTCTAAATTACATAATTAACATAACATCAAGGGTAATGAATTTTGTATCTTGATTTAAGTTAAAAATGAAGTTATGACGTTAAAATTTATTTTCAAAACTTAAATACATTGTTATTTATTTATGTGTTTGTCATTAATTTTTTGTTCTTAATTAATATGTATTAAAAATTGTATTTTTAAGAGGAAATGGGATTATTTTAAAATTTTCATATCACACTTTCTATATAATGTGAACAATGTTTCAACAGCCTATATTTAATTCGGATGTATGGGCTACCAGTGTAACAAAGTACCTTCATTTAATCATCTGCATCACTTCCAATGACGTCAATTTACACTTTTAGTTAAAGAGTAAACATCAGTATTTTTAACAATTATTAACCTAGTCAAAGGCAATGCTGGTACCAATTAGTGACCAGATAGACTTGTTCAAGTTTTAAACTCGGTTCGTTCCAGAAGTGGCCTTTATAGTTTCCTCAGTGAATATAAGCTTTATAAAGATACATTGAATTTCGTTCAGAAAACTTATCCGTCTCATATGCTCGTAATTGGTACAAAATAAATGTAATACAAATATTTCTACTTAAAAAATACTAACCATAGATGAGGAAAGTTCTTTTGTACCAATTAATAATTTTTTCAATTTAAAATTTCATTAACGTAATATGCACAAACTCTCATGGAATGTATTGTTATTGTGGCAAGTAACTGATTGTAATAAGTTTCTTTTAGGTTATATTTAATAACATTAACCAATCACGACTAATCGAATAAAGTGCAAGACATCAATTTGTCTAATTATTTGTGTTACTCTTCTTTTTAACATTCAACCATTCTAAATATTCCCACGCTCCTTATCAAAGCAAAACACCTACTACGTACATTTTACACAAAAATCCAGTCGAGTCTTGATAAGGAATACAAGAATACTGTAGACTGGTGAAGAATTTAGCTGAAAACACTTAAACTACAGGAAAGAGAGTAAAATAGTGATTAACTTAGAGGTGAATAAATATGTTTTAAAACAACTGGTATGATTCGCAAGACTTGAGATGCCCTAGAAGGGAGTTTGCCTACTAGTTGAGGTGGAGGGCCAGGCATCTCTCTACAAGTCTCATGCTTGTATTCGAAAAGGCTACAACAGCTGTGGCGGACCGATACATATAGAAGCGAGGATTGACAAACACTAAGTCAGCGGCCCTCTCACCACTCTAAATACGTCAAGTCTCTTGCTATGTCTCTTAACTTATACATGACTAAAAAATTAAAAACATTGTTTGCTGAAAATATTATTATGGCTATTCTTGAAACAGGGTTCTCTTATTTTAACAACGCGCCCTTTTTCATTTTAGTCAAATTCGTTATTCTACTTTAAAGTTTTTTTAGTAAATACTTCACATGGATAAAATGTTCACATGGACCAATAAACAAGCGAAAATCCTGAGGGGTTATAAATGTAAATACGAAAATACTTAAGTACAGTGTTGTCTATTAAATGTTGATCTACATCCGCTTTTAAATTTAGGCTAAATCTACTTAATGTGTACCTTATGAAAGTTTATTATACAATTGACGAAAATAAACTGGATGGAAGGTAAATGAGAAGTCGCTAATTTTGAATACTTGTATTATTAGGTAGGCCTACATAAAATCCACTACAGATTTTTTCAACACTTACAAGGGGTAGGCGAATCAAAATTTGAAAAACACAGCCGTGACAATTGTTTGTCATTCTTTGAATTTATCAACATATTGGGGCTACTCTACACTTCAACATAAAATTTTCTACATATAATTTTTTTTCTAGATATAATATTTCATTTTGTACTTCAACTGAGAAAATATAGAGTACAGAAGTGTAAATTATAATTAACAATTAAAAAACCTAGGCAACAATTCAGTTTTAACTTTCTAAACATTACTATGTTAGTGAAGTGGGCTATATATAGAAGTTTTGTAACTGTTTTTCATTCTATTGATAGGGGTTTATCGTTATTAATTATATTAACAAAACTCTATATGTTCTCCTTTTCCAACATTCCTATTATTTGTAAGAAATTTATGTTTTCTCGGCGTTGGTATTATATAATTATAAATCACAAGGAGACATTTGTTTACCATTTATGAGTTTATGGTGTAATGCCCTTTTTCTACTTCAATTAGAGGTAGCTAATAGTTTAATTTATTCTAGCTAACGGGATATTATTACTGTAATATTTTTTGACATGCAATATTGGTTGAAACTCCTTGGTGGAAGATGAAGTGTATCTTAGCATCTCTTGCCAGGGTCGAGACCCTGGAGCAGACCTCTGTTGTGATCATCAAGTCACTAAGCAAATTTGGCAGTCATAGAAGTGGCCGACAGAGTGAAAACTAGAATTAAGAATGTAGCCAATAGTTGTTTTAATGAAATACTATTTAACTTAATGCAGTTAATAATAACAGATCTTAGTTCACAGATAACCTTTACACAGACGTTGAGAAATGCACTGAATAAAATTGTGGTTTAAAGAATTCAGTTGAAGTTGTTTTTTTTTAAACAAAAGACTCACCTTTGGTAATTTTTAATTCAAATAAATTTATAAGAAAAATAATTCATTATCATTGTATTGAATTTATTATGGAAAGGTTTTCTGAAATATAAATTAATTATTTATTAACTAATAAAACGTTTAGTTTAGAGACTGGCCTCTAGACATGAATACTTCATTTCAAGAACGTACTTAGGCCAAAAAGAGGTTTTAATAGAATCTGTTTCATGTAATTAATAACAAAAGTTTATATTTAGTAGAAATCCTTAATATGAAAAATGTACTAAATAAAATTTCTATTCAATGATTTCAATTGAAAGGCCCTGCCTAAGAAAGGTTTTTCTTGAAAAATTGGAATACAAATATATAACTCGTTATCATTATATTGATTTATTGTAATAGTATTTATCTAAATATAAATAAATTAAACTATTTAATAGCTCATACAAATATTTAATAATAACATTTTTACTTAGTTAAGTAAAAATACAATAACTTATCTTAATAAAGATAGATACGATAACGTAGCCTAAATATCTAAACAGCAGCTCTACAATATAACCTATAACATAAAATCATCTGTTGTGTAAAATCTTATGTTATCACATAAGCTTAATTGAAGCTACATTTGATGCGCTCACGTCTCTGATAACCCGCACCGAAGGATTTTTCTTCAGGCCAAATGTCTCTGGCAGGAAAAAAGGTTTTCACTTCAATTAGATAAACAAAGTGTTTACACAACAAATTAAAATATTTTCAATATAACTTCTTATTTTAAAGTTAGGAATTAATATTTAGTTACAATATATTATTCTTTAGGAATGCAAGTCAGGAAGAAATTATTTTTATTGTTATTTGAAACAAATATACTTTAGCCCTATAGTTCAGAGGAATATGTATTCACAAGCTATATCGCTTAATTGGATCCACTAATATTACCTGGTCAGAAACATTGACTAACATTAACTTTTGTTTTTTCGTGATACAGTATATCTTTTCCGTGTAGCCATCTAGAGGCTATCAGGTATTAACGTATCCTAAGGTTTTTCGTCTCCTAATCGTTACATGTGAAGTAGAAAATAGTAATATAATTAACTACTATTTTCTTCTAAAGAAATATTTCAATGGTTTTTAGCCTTTGTCGAATAAATGTATATTCACATGTAAGGTATTCTATTATTAGGAGCACAAGCGATTAATTAATGAAGCACAAACGATCAATTACCAAGGCATAGACATTCTGAGTTAACCAAACCAAAGGTGATATTTTGACTGCCTTATTTTTGTTACAGGTGGATATCACAAGGGATATTGAGGTACGACAAAACGTTGGTGAGGCATTATGCCGATAATTTGTAGTACAAATTTATTTAAATTGAAAAAAATAATCCCATACTAAAAAACGTCGGAATATTAAAGTAAGCCTACCAAATCTAACTTTTTTTGTCAGCAAGGATTTAATTCATAGCCTCTTTTTTATTAAGCAAGCTCTCCATCAACATGGCTCTCACCCGCTATCGGAGATAGGTCTTTAACAGTGACCTATAAAAATAAACTAGTAGTAACCTATAACAATGTAATTTAATTATTACATGAATGTTTTTTAAAATATTAGTACACTTTTAGAATACAATTAGTATTTATATATTATTCCTTTCATATTTTAATATCAAATTATTTCTGATTTTCATTTATTCACTTTACTGCCAAGTTGAAATTTTAAGTATAATTGGAAATAAACAGTTTTAAAAGGTAAAGACAATCTGAAAACATTTAGTGATCAGAATATATTGTGTGAAAATAAAAATGAAAACAGTATTGTAATGTGTATATTTATTTAAATTAGGATAAACCCCAAACGTAATTACATAGATATAATAACGATTCGCAAAAAGGCTTATTGTTTTATAAATAATGGAACTGTTATTGAATGTGGTAACTGCAATTTTTTAAATACGTGATCTAGGAACAACTTGGGTGACCACTTGAAATCCTAGTACCGACATTGATTGTCTTCAGCGCCACAATCAGTTGTTGGAAGCGACATTACTCACTTCTTTACAGTAGGTACTGTGATGTTTCTACACGCAACTCTACAGAGGACCTTCACGGAGTAAATAATTAAATGAGATATGCAGGCAAACATGTGGTTTAAAACTAAAGTGTTAAGTAATGTATTAGCTATGTACATATGAAGAGGTGAAAGGGAACTGTGATATCTCTACACGCAACTCTACAGATAATCTTCACGTAGTAAATAAGTAAATGAGATATGAAGGCAGACATGTGGTTTCAGAATATATTGTTAAGTAATATATTAGTTATGTACATACGAGGGGGTGATTGGGCACTGTGATGTCACTACACGCAACTCTACAGAGAACAATCACGTAGTAAATAAATAAATGAGATATGCAGTCAGTCATGTGGTTTCAGACTAAAGTATTAGTAGGGTATTAGCTATGTAAATATGAAGAGGTGAGTGGGAACTGTGAAGTCTCTACACGCAACGCTACAAAAACACATCACGGAGTAAATAAATAAATGAGATATGCAGGCAAACATGTGGTTTCAGACTAAAATATTAAGTAATGTATTAGTAATGTACATATGAGGAGGTGAGTGGGCACTGTGATGTCTCTACACGTAACTCTACAGAGACAAATCACGGAGTAAATAAATAAATGAGATATGCAGACATATAAGTGGTTTCAGACTAAAGTGTTAAGTAATGTAATAGTTATGTACATATGAGGAGTTGAGTGGGCACTGTGATTTCTCTACACGCAAGTAGTTAATTGGGCTACTTGAGAAAAACTACCCCTAACTGTCCTGTACGTCACCGGTGAGTATAGGGGCACTTTTGGATGATGGAGGGGGTTGTTCTTGCCTTGATCGTAGCCTTTGGGGTGGGTTTGACTACGTTTAGAGAGGTGGGGGTAGTTTTTGAAAAAAATCTAATCTAACCCAACCCTTCCCCAATGTGTGTTGTGTGTTAGGGGTGGTTCCTAGGTACGTTTGGAAGCAGCCCCGGGGATTGCTCCGGGGGTGGATTTCGGGTTGGGGGTAGTTTTTGGAAAAATTTTGGAAAAATGTGTGTTGCTTGTTAGGGGTGAGTTTAGAGTCCATTTTGGTTAGATGTGGGGGTGGGTTCACCTGGGGGTAGTGTTTAATAATATAGGAAAATGCCAAAAAATGATCAGCTAGATTAAATGACTCAACAACTGTATGTGGTATCTTTAGAGTGTATTTTGGTTAGATGTGGGGGTGGGTTCACCTGGTGGTGGTTTTAAATAATATATGAAATTAACTAAAAATGATCGGTTGGATCAAATGACCAACGTTTCAACTAAACAACAGTGTAAGAATGTCTTACGCTAAGTTTAACCGACCAACTTGCACACATATCAATCGACCAACATTTACGTTGATTCCAGATAACCAACAGTCTTTGCGGAAATTGACCAATCACATTGCATGGGCTAGGTAGTGGTGTCAAACCCAATTCACTTAGATGGCCTGTAAGCTACCCCTAAGTGTGTGTTAGGTGTGAGTTTCGTAGGTCACGGGGGATAGATGTCATAGAGTCCTAACATAACTCATCCTTAAGTATGTGTTGTGTCTGGAGTGTATGCTGGATATATGCGGGGTGGGTCAGGGAGATGGGGGTAGTTTATAATAATAATATATGAAAGCATCAAAAACATTAT